>JABUQX010042196.1:37500-60547 GCA_015478945.1 Trachelipus rathkii
AAGCAAAATCAATTAACGAAAAATAGAACTCTAACAAATGGTGGCTCGTTAGACTTTGGAAGAAGGATATAAAAAAAAAGAGAGAGAAAAAAAGAGAAGGAAGATAATAGCACGGATATAAAATAAATAAAGGAGAAAGACGAAAAGGACAACAAGATTTAAGGGATATAAAAAATAAAGAGAGGTGTAAGTCGAGGTAACAAAGAGATTATTTATTTTTCTATATATTTTATTTTTTTTCTTTGTTGCCACATTTGAATTTGATATTTGGAAATATTTTTTTTTTTTGCTAACCATATTTCTTTCCCTCGTGTTCTTGTTTCCGTATTTAGGAAGAAGCACAAAACAGAGAGAGAGATAATTTTTTGAGAAAAGTGAAGGAAGAAGGAAAAGAAGCATAATTTGTTTCATTTTTCGTTTTTTTTAAAGAAAAGATATAAAATAATTTTGAGTCCAACAAGGAATTGATAGTACAAATTGGTTGAGTCTTTTTTTTTTTTTTTTTTTTTTTTAGAGAAAAAGATATTATTTGAGTACATTTTTTTCCTTTGCGTATTTTTTTTGTATATATATATATAAATATATATAGGTGTCCATTTTTTGTGGGGTATATATATTTTCGACTTTGTTTCCTATGAGTGGGAAGGAAATGGACAAGACTGGTAAGTCAATCCCTGAAGGAACTGAAGAGCCTAGGGAAGATCAAAGTGCAGTAGGGTGTCTAAGGAAATTCCAAGATGCCATAGTGAAGGACGAAAATCTGAATGTGGGCGAATTGGTGTCGGTACTAGAAGGAGTGGTTCAGGCTTTGAAAGCTAGAGAAGGAGGTGAAGGAGAACCAAAGAAAGACGTAGTAGAAGTTGCTGTTGTAGATAGTCGTAGAGAGGCTGCCATAGCAGAACAGAAAAATCGGGTTAGAATAGAAGAACAGGCTTATCAAAAATGGAAATTACAACAAGAACAGAGTATTCGGAAGAAGGGAGTGCTGAAAAAGAAGGCAAAGTATTATACTGATGAGGAGAGTGGCTATGATAGGGAAATGAGTGACCCATTTGAGGACGAAACCGACTCTGACAAAACTAAAGGTAAAAAGAAAACTAAGAAGAGGAGAAACAGAAAAAGAAGGACAGACAGGAAGTATACAGTAGAAAATAGTTCAACAGAAGAACATGAATCCGAAGCCGAAAGTGAGCCAGACAAGGGAGGAAAAAAGTGGTTGAAGAAACTTGTAGAACTAGAGGAATCAGGAGTGGAACATCAGAAAGCAGTCAGTAGGATTTTTATTATATTAGCAGGAGAAATGATAGAAGTTATGAAATCATTTAGTAGGGCTAATGTAAAGGCGGTAAAACCCCTAAAGTATGGTAAAGAGAAAGTACAGAAATTCGATGCCTTTCTAGGAGATTTCGAAAGGTATGCAAAAGAACAATTAGGAAAGGATAAGAACCGTTGGGTGGTAGAGCTAAGAAATTTTTTGGAGGGCCCAGTTTTGAGAACGTATTATAGTATTTATAGGGCTAAAATAGATTATAATACCATTATAGCCAGGTTAAAGAGTTGGTGCAAGGAAGAAAAAGAGAGCGAACAAATAGATTTGCAGAAGGAGTTCTGGAGAATGGAGATAAGGAAGCATGAAAAGTTAGCAGAATTTGCACTCAGGGTGCAAACCACATATGAAGCAGCTACCAAAGAAGAGGATAGGGACAAGCAAGTGTTAAAAAAACAATTTTTGAATTGCTTGCCAAAAGGAATAGCTAGGAGATTCAAAATAAGAATGGGAGGTGAAAAAGAAAGTGTTAAGGTCCGCTGGAAGGACATATTGAACTGGGCATTGGATGAGGATAAACTGAATGATAATGAGGAGGAGTCGAGGGACGAGGCAATCCCAATATGGGCAACCCTACAAAATGAGGGAGATGAAAGGAAAACATATGCAGACAAAGTGCGATATGGAAAACCAGTGGTGTACCAGCGAGATTCAGGTACAAGAAGAACAAATAGAGGAACATATGAAAATGAGAGGCCAAAGTGTTATTGCTGTAACAAAATAGGACACATGAAACGAGATTGTTGGAGGTTTAGAGGATGGTGCTTAAGATGCGGTAGTGATGAGCATCAGACAAGGGAGTGTGGTCCTCGAAACAACTACAGACAGCAGGAGAGACAGGACACAAGTAGACAAGAGCAGGAGGAAGGAAGACCCTTAGGAGATGTTTCTTGTGTGAAGAAACAGGTCACTGGAGAGACACTTGTCCCTTAAGAGGGGAGATAGAGGAATTGAAAAAGAAGAGAAAGACGCAACGAGTTTCGGGAAACGAATCCGCTCCGTCCATACTGCCGGGAACAAGTCGGAGCGATCCACAGAAGCCATAATGAGTTTGTCAGGAGCCAGCCCGGTTAATCAAGGTTGTGTGGTGTTGGACCCAGAAGCCAAAGAATTTGTAAGTGAACAGGCTGAAGATACTACAACCGAGTTACCACAAAGGATACCTAAGATGAGGGATAAAGGGTTGGGCATAACAAACACAACGACAGGAGTGTACCACGCAGAAGGAAGAAGCCAAGATCAAGGTAGGCAAGGTCTTAATATAACACCATTGCTGAGATTTATGATAAAATTGAATAATATTAATATGAATGCTATAATAGACAGTGGTGCTCAATATTGCCTGATTGAAGAAGCACAAATTAGGAGGATTACCAACCCTAAATTAACAAAAAGGACGATGAAGTTAAGAGGTGTGGGAGACCCAAACTTGTATGTGGAGTCTAAACAAACGGCTACATTACAGGTAACCATAAATGACATTGATTATGGCCTATCAGATTTTGTTGTAGTAAGTAGATTGAAAGAAGGAACAATACTGGGCATGCCATTTTTGGTACAAAACAAGATTGAAGTAGATGTAAGAAGTGGATCTTTTATACGTCATGGGGAATATAATATAAAGGAACAAGTATATTTAACAGGAAGATCTGAAGATTGTGTGAGGGTAGTTACGGCAATACCCGTATATAACACAGGTGAAATAACAATTACTGCAAATGAGTGGACCCCGATAAAGGCCAAATGGGATTCCCAAGAAATTAAACCTAGAAATGGAAATCGTTATGACATGCAAACTGAAGAATTATTAGTTGAAGAAAGGGACCATACCCGAAGAGGATATAATAAAAGGTTTAAATTAATGCCAGGATTGGTGCAATGGAAAGACAAGGAAGGAACTATACTGATAAAAAAACTGATACCAGGAAAATTAAAACTGGGAAGAGGTGAAAGAATAGGAATGGCTAATCTAGTGGTAGATGAAGACAACCTGAGACGATACCAAGGTAATGAGTGTACAGTGAACACAACGATACGGGAAATAGAGAAACAAGGAGCCATTGAAGAAGAATGGACGAAGGAAAAACTACAGAAGGAAATAAATTTCATGGAAGAACTAACTAAAGAACAACGGGAGAACGTCACGGATGTTTTATACAAATGGAAAAATGCATTTAGTAAGGGAGATTCGGACATCAGTGGGACATCCATGACCCCATACAGGATAAGGTTGCATGATTATACCCCTATTTACCAGCGGGCAAGGAGGTTCGATCAGAAGACTAATGATGAAATCGAAAACCAAGTAAAGGAGTTATGTTTAAAAGACATCGTAGAGCCTTGTGCTGCAGAATGGAGTTCTCCGGTGGTGCCAGTTAGGAAAAAGGACGGAACACTTCGTCTGTGTATTGACTATCGACGCTTAAACCAAGTAACCGAGGCAGATAGGTTCCCAATGGCCAGCATAACTGAAACCGTCTATGGATGTCAGGGGGTACAATACTTTACCAGCCTGGACTTAGTAAAAGGGTATTATCAGATGCAGTTAGAGGAAGAAAGCAAGGATTTTACAGCATTTTCAACAGTCAGTGGTCAATACCGGTTTAAAAGGCTGAGTTTTGGGCTAAAGAACGGACCTGCAGCATTCCAGAGGGAGATGCAGCGGATCCTAACAGGTTTTAGTCGAGACAAGGTAGTGGTTTACATCGATGATGTTTTATTAATATCAAAAGAATTTAAAGAACATTTAGGATTGATTGAACAGGTCCTACAGCGCTTCTGCGAAACGAACGTCAAGGTAAAAGTGAGTAAATGTAGCTGGGTCCAGAAAGAAGTTAAATTCCTAGGACACATCATCAGCAGGACAGGGATCAAAAAACTGCCGGAATTTATGGATCAAGTGGACAAGTTGGAGAGACCTACTAATGTGGGAGAGTTAAGACGATATTTAGGAATGATTAACTTTCAACGGAAATTTATAAAAAATTGTTCAGGAGTGGCAGCACCTCTCAGTGCACTAACGGGAGGCAAAAGAAAGGACAAAATTGAATGGACAAATGAAAGGATCAAGGCTTTCGAGGAACTGAAAAAACGGATGAAAGAATCAGTAGAGTTAGCATTTCCAGATTTCTCGGAAGGTAGTAGGAAGTTGGAACTCTACGTAGATGCCAGTGGATTTGGTATGGGTGCGGGCTTGTGCCAAGAACAAAAAGGTGGTAGAAGAGTAATTGCATATAACTCACACTCCTTCAATGCTTGTGAACGGAAAGCTTCCACAATAGAAAGGGAACTGCTAGCCATACGGTGGGGGATTAAAAGTTTTCGGCCTTTTCTACTAGGTCAGGACTTCATCTTGTACACGGACCATCGGCCATTGGTATATTTACACACGATGAAGCTAGTGGATAGTAAATTGGCCCGAGTTCTGGATGACTTGAGCGAATATAGTTTCCAGATCCATTATTATCCCGGAAAGGATAATGTGTTCGCAGACACATGGTCAAGGTGTCAAAGGAAACCTGATGAGGAAATCGATATAACGGATCCAGAAGCACTACCAAAAGGCTTAAAGGTTATAAAATTGGTACCAGGCGGTGCTGATTCACTATTTTTGAGTTTGAAGGAGATACTTGATAAAGAGTATTCTAAAATAAAACAGAAAAATCACCAGGAGCTAAGGGAATTTTTATTGGACATCCTGATTAGTGAATGGAAAATGTATGGGTTAGAAAAGGGACCAAAAGCCTTAAAATTACTAAAAGCAATTAAAACTCCAGGAAAGGAACCAGTACCAGAAGTTTTATTAGTGGCCAGTGATAAATTCAATACAAAGATTTGGTTGCATCATGGAATATGTTGCTCAGTGGCATACATCGGACCAAAGGCAAGGAAGTGTAACAACTTAAAAGATGTACACATACAGGTGCTAGGAGGATCACACTTCAATCCAGTAGCTGATGATGGTACTTTCGATCCAAAAGGAGAAAATACAATAGTTGATGAACGGATAACTGAGGAACTAGAGACATCACCAGAGAAAGAAAATGAAGATTACTCAGATACGGAAGGAAGTGATACATCAGGAAATAATTTATTGCAGCAATCTTCCAAAGAAGAATTAGGAATAAATTTATTAATGAAGGAAAGAGGGCACCAGTCTAGGTTAAGCTGCAACCACAAGCTAAAAGGAGTGGCATGGCAGGAGGTCTCTATCGGAGAAGTATTCAGATGCGCTTTTCTGGACACAGGATCTGTCATCAGTTTGATACAGGAAGGAGTTGTTGATGGCTTAAACCAATTTGGACACATTCTGAAAAGATGGAAGGTAGATATTACTCTCAATGGAGTAACTACAAGGATTGTGGAGTGTACAACAGCAGTGGCCATAAAAATAAAAACAAGGTGCCGGGAAATAGTGCTACCATTGGTCGTCGTTCAGGATGAACATATTCCAGCTTGTTTACTGCTAGGGATGAATTATTTGGTGGAGTCAGATGCAATTTTGGACTTCGGAGAAGGAATAATCGCACATGGGAACGATGCCGATGACGTAAGTGATGGCTTTACCATTGATGTTTTTAACCTCACAGTGAATAAGGATAGTGACTTAATAACAGTCCAGGAAATAATAAGATTACAAGATAACTCTGAAGTGATTAGGACACTAAAGAAGAAAATTGGAAATAATCAAGAGATTAGGAAGACTGATATATTATTGAAGGAATATTATCGATATAGGAAGGATCTACGAATGAATGGAGCCATCTTAGTAAAAAGGATTAGAGATGAACAATTTGGGGCTGTTATAGGGTTCCAACAGATGGTAAGCATTACTGTGGTTACACATCGGAATTTAGCTCATATAGGACGAGAAAAATTAACAGATCTTGTTTCAAGGTATGTTTGGCACCCCAGAGGTCAGTTAATCATTCAAGATGTGTGCCGAACATGCCCAACTTGCCAACTGAATAAAATAGACCATCAGGTTGTGTTCCCACCTATATGGAAGATTAAGGTACAAAATCCGTTCGAATTATAGCTGCGAGTTTATGGCCAGTCCTAGAAACTAGAAAAGGAAACATGTTGACTGTTTCCCGGTGGCTATAGATCCCAGCGAGAATTAAAACATGGGATTGCGAATGACTAGTGTTCAGGCCTAGGTACGGTTGATTCACCGCGTATTCAATATTCGTGGCAGAAGAGATTAACAGAAGCTTTTGAAATTAGAAATAAAAATAACCAAAATGGCTTCCTACACATTTCTATGCGAACCAAACCATATCAAAGATATTGAACGATTAATGAGTCGCGTTAATTTAGAGAAATAGCATCAAAGAATTTATAAGGAATAAATGCTTCAGGGCCTACGATCGAAAACATGTATTTAAGCTATCCATACTAATAACAAGCGCTAAAACGGAAGGCAGTGTAGAGATAATATAAGGTCACCGTACATATTGTACAAAGTAAGTGTTCCTACAAGATAGTTCCTCAAGAATACGGTAACGAAGGATAAGGAATGGGATGACTGTTTACCCCGAGTAATAATGGTATATAATAATACAAAACATGCAGAGTTAGGAGTGACCCCAGCAGAGAAACTAATGGTTCAAAAACATGAGAAAGGAAAGGTATTACCAATCTCAAGAAAGGAACAGGACAAGTGGAAAGAGGGTCATCCAAACTGGTTGCCATATGCAGTAGGGGTGAAAGTTAAAAGGAAAATCATCTCAGTGGATAGAACTTTGGAGAAAAAATTAAGCAAAAGGTACGAGGGCCCTTTTGTGATAACCAAGGTGATTGCAGGTGGAATGACATATGACATTGAAGGAAACGGAAAAACTATGAGGACTCACTATGCACATTTAAAAGTTTGGGCAGACCCTCCGGAATATTTGCTTGACTATTTTAGGATCGAAGAAGAAACATATGAACAAGGAGAAGAACAAGTATGGGAGACAGAAACTGAAGAAGAAGAGAAAGAGGAGAACCAACACAAATGTATGAATTTATGGAGGACACTTGGAGGAAATCTATAACGTTAAAAGGAAAATGAAAACATTAGAAAAAAATTAAAAAGGATATTTGGTTGATTATTAGTTAGAAGGTAGCTATAGAGAAACCTAATACAACGTAGATAAGTCCTATCACAGAAGCGTTGAAGCCAAAAACAATAAAAATTAAAAATTAGCCTCTAACGTAAGTAGAAGGGCATGACATCTTGACCTATTAGAATAGATACAATAAGTGAATATTATATGCCGTAATTGTGTTTGTGAATTCAGCGCCAATGTCAGAGTCGCTATCCAACTCTCAGTATGAAGGATATCATAATTAATTGCTAGACAATTAAAGCGGAACGAAAGATCTATATATACCGACATGTGTCCTAGATGGCAGTACACACTTTTTAATAAGAAGACCCAAGTGACATATAGTGAAGAGCGATGACAGTTGTTTGATCTAGCACATTGATAAGTGTATAAACACACTATATAGTACAGCACAGTTCGAGTATTATCATTATTCTCAAAGATTTATATATTTAATATAAACTAAAATACCAATACGTACTTTATTCTCCCAATGTCTACTCCTCCCTATACCTCCTCAATGTACAGGAAGATGATATAGGTCAAGATGAAGAATAAGATCGGCAAACTGACGTCGGGATAAATGATAGAGTTTATGGAAAATGACACAATATCGACGTCTGCCTATTAAGAAAAGTGGAGGAACATGGGACTGACGAGAATATACCACAGAGTGAGAGACCGATTATACTAAGTAGAATTGTAGGACCCAATCGAGAACCTAAATATATCGATATTGAGAATCGGTCGATGAGATACCAGAGTGTACACCAATACAAATAGTATCTAAGTATTGTCCAGCTCCAGTATTGCAGTAATCCAATTTTGTTCCAATAGCTCATACAAGATTAGAGTTTAATAAAGAAAGGCGGAAGCCAAGCGTTCCTCATACGGAGATTAATGTAGAAAAAGGTTAAGATTGTTTTACCAATAATATTATAGTAAGAGAATGAGAGCCTATAAATATATATTTATATATCTCCTCTCATTTTGTTCCTTATATCTTGTTGCACCAGGAGTAATGGTGAGATCGAACAACTAATCTAGTTAGAGCTATGCACTTAGTCAGCTATAGCCAAATATTATAAAAAGATTGAAATACAATAACGGTGGTGTAGAGAAAGTAATATAAATAAAGTGACTTATTCGATTTTTAAGCGATTGTCGACTACTAAGAATAACTTAGCACACAACTCAAATTTATTCTACAAAAAGCTTGCTGAGATACTCCTCTAACTGTCGAGCGAAGGAAATAGTAACTGCTAATGAGTCGACGCATTAATCTCCAGTGTATCGCAAGCGATATCCTAAGCGAAATCATTATTCCACTTACAAACAATGTCGCTCATTTTCAACTCCTTCTCCGAAATGGTATAGATGTGTATTTCAAAATTGCGTCGCTCATTATGCCGTCGATTACGGTTCATAACATTTATTTTGTGACTTCTCCTGAGAATATTTCCAACCTCTTCATTATTAATAGAATGATATTTTAATAATATGTAGCATTTTGATCAGTTAGTGATAAAACATTTTTAAAAAGTAAATTATTCAGTAATGCATTATTGATAATACAATAAGTATTTAATTAATACTAGAGAATTACCCAATAAATATACACATTTTATGTAGCATATTTTTGAAGTAATAAAAAACTGTAAATAGGAATTATTAATTTATCGAGTATGCTATAGTAGTTTATAAATATAAAACAATTTAAATTATACTCAGTAAGAAAATTTCATAAATATACTGTCAAAGGATATAAATATTATTTTAGCATGTTTTGACGATTAGGTATTGTTTTGATAATTTTTACGATAATTAGGGTGTTTTATTAGAGTGAATTAATTGTAGTAGTAAGAATATTTTATAAATAACGATATGTATAGTGAATAGTGTCAAAAAAAATACGGAACAATTGTGGAGATTGTCACTCAGTATAATCGGCAAGAAATATTCGATGATACTGATGTCTCCTGATGTGTAAAAGTAGCAGAATAGTAAACTATTATTAACAGGTGCGAAAAATACTAAATCTTAGTGTTTTTTAAAATACTAGGGCGCTAAGAATTTAGTAAACGAACGAGGTATAAAATGAATATGTGGTATTAGTAAAAAAAATTAAGTGATGAGTAATTAATATTTAGAGAGAGATGTGATTTGAATAATAAAATAAATAGGTTTCATTTTTAGCTCGACGTTCTGTCGTGTCTCCATTGCTCCCAAAGTATTCGGGATCTATCGTAGTCGCATCTAAAGATGACTAGATGAGATCCCCCATATTTCCTTATACACATAACGAGACGAAACGATTAACTCTTTGCTCAAACCACCCTAGACCAAAAACACACGACAGACGAAAACAATTTTAAGTTATGATGACTTGCGCAACGACACTCTCTTATGATAGAAGATGTTCTAGAGAAATAATTTTTTTTGATGACCTGACTTGACCTAACCTAAACTATTGCATTTTACTTTTTCCAATTTAACTTTAACTTTATTTTTATTTTTTAATTTTTAATTTTTCGCCATTATTTTTAGTCCCCCTAAAGTATTTTGAAAAGGTTAGGAAAAACATTAATTTTTTATGAGCATGTTTCGTTGTTTGAATGATAGATTATCCGTGGAATGAAAAAAATCTGTGCTATTATTTATTATCGATATATTATTATTAATATTATTTTTATTGTATATTATTTATATTTGTATATATATTTATTTATAAAATTTTAATATATATTTAATTTATGTTATTTTGTGGTTTTTTTCACTTTATTTTAACATCTAGTTTTGACTTGGGATTTTCTCAAAATATTATTATTATTCATTTTATTATTATGTTATTATTATGGTGTATTTATTTATTTTATATTAATTATAATCAATGTAGTTAGTATATTCTAGTTCAATTTACGCGTGCTATGAGTTGTGTTAGAGATATATTATATTAATAGCGGTATTGATTTCAAGCGCCGCAAATAAATGTGTATTGTATATATTAAATATTTATATGTAAGGGTTAATTTTAACATTATTATATTATAAATTACCATTAAGTTAGTAAATTACTATCGGTTTTAATTAAGTTAATGTAAGTCATTTAATCGAATTTTCATCTTTCGTTTATTTAATTATTATATTATTATAATATATTATTATATTTTTATTATTATTTATTATTATTAATTATATATATATTATTAATTATAAAGTATTAATATTATACAGTGTTAAGATATTTATGTATTTAGCTTTACAATTCGATTTAGGGAATGATAGACAGCTTAATAATAATTAAATATAAAATAATAATATATTGTCATTTTCAGGGTGCTGAATTATTCGGGCGCCATCCGGGCGGAGTGCCAAAGACATATCGTGGGTTGACCGTGAGTAGTGTAGCCTTATACAATACAGAATTCACTAACTTCGTATCCTGTGGCGAATTTTGGCCCTAATACCACTTTGTATCAATTTTTTTTTCTTGACGAAACTTGCAGCCTACGAGTTTGTTACGTTACCAGCCATCCAACCCAATACATAGGAAATAACATATATTAATGTGTGAATGCTCGCTCGTTAAGGACTGAGATAACAGTTTTTATTAATCATTAGCGCGAGTTTAGCGAAGACAATGTGAGCCTGGTCATGCTTAGACTCGACAAGAATTATGTATGTAAGGCATGTGTCAAAGGAGTAGTTTACTCCGGATCCCAACGCGCAAATAATCGGTGATAGCTGTTGAATATCTGGGCGCACAACCCTTTGTTTGATAAAATTTTGCTTCATAGGGTGACAGGTATTAATACGTAAATTCCAATTTCGTATAATTATGTTTATTTAATAATTATTTCTTAACCATTAATAAGAAATTTGTTATTTTATTATATTAAAATTAGTAATACGTAATTTAAATTAGAAATATTTCGGAGTGAAATCGAAAAAATTTAATATATTTACAATATTAAAGTAATAGAAAATTATAATGTTGATTCTATATTTCTAGTAATAGGGTTGGGTGTACAACTCGTATTATATGTATTCAATTTAACTAATTTAGCGTGGGGGATCAATAAATTAGGTTTTAATGAGCTTATAACTTGTGTATTATGGTTAACATAGTTACAGTGAACATTATTACAATATAATAATATTATGAATTTATTTTTATTTTATTAATCTAATAATTTATGCATCTTCCTAAATTTATGTTAGAAGTTAACTACTTGAACTCTTTTTCATTTTTCTCATATTAATTTATTTTAGTCAGGAATAAGGCCTATTAACGTCTCCAATAAAAGAAATAGGTCCTACACTTTAATAGAGATCTCCTCGCCTAAAATGAACATCTTTAAAGAATAAACAAACAAGCAAAAGCAATTAAACGAAAAATAGAACTCTAAACAAAATAACTAGTAATATATATCGCGGCTATGGCCCAATATTGACGCTTACTACCTCTATATATAATCATCTCAAGTATATTTTTAACTGTATATAGTAGGGGATGAAATCCCTGAGGCTAATAAAGTAAGGCCGCTCGATATTATATATAACTCACTATAGCAACTTATATATATATATGTTTGGATAACATAAATAATAACCTTATATATTATTGTCATCAAAGTGATTGTAAAGCTAACATACTTCAACTATGTATATACTAACTGAAATAAAATATATAATTAATAATTACTTTCTATAACGACTTCCCCTTGAATTTTAAAAAGTTTAAAAAATAATTAATAATATCTGCAAACATTTATTCATATATAGTTTAAATTTATATTGAACAGTATATACATCAAGCAACTAATATTTATTTATTTTTTAAAAATATATAACATAAATACTTATCTAGAATTAATAGAATTATTTAAATTAATAATAATATAACACTTCTGAATTGAAGAAAAATTTATCATGATATATTTTTTATATATTTAAGTCCCCTCGCCCGACGCTCAATATAATATAACATAAGACTTGATACTCGGTAATATTACCGGTATTATATCCGTGAGCTTTATTATCACTCTATATCTCCGTTAATCCTCGGCCAGGGTAATATATTACCGGTTAACTTCCAGGCCAGGATATCTCTTGAGTTATATCCTGGAGTACTATTATACGCGGCTTAATATATCAATACCGGGATATCCTAATCCCTAATAATAATAATATTATATATTATATATATATATATATTATATATATATAATATTATATATAATTAATATAATAATTATATATCACCAGAAATGAAACAATTTAACCAATGTTATATATTATATATATATTAATTAATATATATATATATATATTTATTATATATTATATATATTTAATATGTACCCAAAATTTATCATTATTACGGTAGTCGTCAATTTGCTACGTACTCTCATATATCTCAGTCTATACCAATGAATACTACAATTTAATAATATATAACTTATTTAATCATATATTATTATGATGTGAAATATGTATATATTAAGTATATCATAAACTCTTTTATCCATTTAAAAATGTAACCTAATGAGTTTTTCCCATAAAGAGATGGAAATATGAATCAATTTTCATCCAAGAATTGATTGAAAGCTCTCTAAATATAATCTATCAGAAATTATTTTTTTTCTCTTTTAAATGAAAGTCCACTTTTGGCTAAGTAAAGAATGAGAGAAACAAAATAGTGTTCTTTGATATTCAGAGTCCTCTGAGTCCATATGATTTATAATGATATGGCCACCCCTTTCCAATTGCTCGTCATCATAGTTTGTGATTTGTATTGGAGACCACAAGATTTGATGAACGGCCGTCGAAAGAGTGTTAGTCCAAATAAGAGAAGTATTAAAATGGCAAGTGAAAAATAGGGATGGAAGTAAGGATGCTTACACACTTTGGTCATCTCTCATGCTCAATTATTTATCCTCGAGATATCCATAATCCTTCCCCGATGGGGGTTTTTGGTTAGATATTCGATTTCATCCATTACTAAATCAAAATATCTGTCATCCTGTTTCGACCAGTTTTCAAGTGTAAATGCCAAAGAGTAGTTTGTATGAACGAATTCTAGATCTTTTCTTTTATAGTACCCTAAGCCTCATCAAAGAGTAAGATGTAGTATGTCGAAGCTGGCACTCAGAGCCAGACCCTTTATGCAGCCCCCACTTACTCATCTGTGTTTCAGCACACTTATGAGATAGTCGTAGAGGAAAGTCGTGATTAGAGTTAGAGCTAAGATGATGAAGTCACCGCTGCTCAAGATGACGTCACGAATGTGAATATCTCTTCTACTAGAAACCCCTACAACCAATGAATGAAGATATTTCAATTATGATATAAAAAAAGCAATAGCTACAATAATTGCCCAATAAATATCATTAAATTTTGTGTAATTAACAATATATTCTCATAATAACTTTTATGAGTTCTAATTCTTATCTATTTAAATTTGTTATTATATAATAATTATAATATATTAATATATATTTTCCATTTTTAATTTGCTGATTTAAATGAATTTTATTCAAAACTAGTCTCTATAAGGGTACATTAAAAAGTTTGTCTGTTATAATTAGTATTATCTTGTCTATAAAAATAATTATTTAATATATTTATTTTATTCTCAACTCCACTAAATATCAAGCCATATATCACATATTTAAATTAAACATATCCTCACGATATAAAATTCATAAGATAATCTATACAAATTTGGATAAAATAAGTACCATTTTTGCACCAATGGATGTAATAATAGAACGATGGGCATCAAACTTCAAATAAACACTTGCTCTAAATGAGAATGCCAAAATACAATAGAGATTGTTCGAAAATCAAAGAACTTTCACAACCTTTGTATACATATTTACAACTTCACCAACTACCCACAATATAATTAAAATAAACCATATTGAGATTCTAGCCAAGGCTGTCCATCATACACGACCCAACCATTACTACTCTCCTCTTCAACCTCAGCATAACTCAAGCATGTATGTCTCGTTCAGTCATCGTGTAGGTACTCTAGATTCTTGTACTCAATAGATAGTACTTATCGCTTGATCGAAAAACGCATAACGTGAATAGAATTGTTATCTAGTATATGAGTTTGTGACGTAGCTAAGTTCTTACAGTTAGTGATGGCAGTGGCGTATCTAAGTTGAGGTTATCTCTATATTAAGACATGTAAACCCAACTAGATTACAATCATTCCCAAATAACCAATATATATTTATTCATATTGAGCACGTGTCAATAGTATTTTACACATTTCCATAAACTCCCACATAGCTACACATCACTACTGTAGTACCCTATATTAATAATACAACTCTAATACTCACAATCTATCACCAACCCACCTTACTAAACTACAATTAGCGTTATATAGACACACTCAAAATAATTACTGATTAAACAAAAACAAACACACAATCTAATAAACCTACTACTATTCCCCACCCACACCACCATAATGCCCTCCAAGAAATTCATCACAACACCAATATCATTACTCTTGATATTATTTCTCTCATCAAACTCTACAACTATCACTATATATATAATGGGAGGCGTAATCTTATCAACATACATCACATACCTTAATATACTATAGTGACCGTGCTCACTCAAGAAGTACATAAAAATCAAAAAGAAGGTAACCCATACATATAAGTTTCTGTATAGGCTAACCTGTAATTCCATCGAACTCTTGCAATAACAACACACACTGACCCACTAGAACATATACTTTCATAACAAACCATAATACCGTCGTCAAGAACCAGACTAAATCAATTTTGTCACCAAATTTAACTACAATAATCACAAATCCAATACTTACAATATACGCTATAACTGATCTATACTTACGTATATGACGTAGATACCTACCCTAATCATAATAATAAATCATCTCATAAAATTAGTCAACATAAATAACCAACTATTACACTAAAATATAAACTAATATCACACAATAACTATCAATAAAATAAGTCAGAATAACTAGATTCATACAATAAATACCATTATAGAAAATCAATACATTAAGTCATATACCCTAAATTATTTACTTAACAGCATCAACACTCAAGCCAAATAATCTAAAATAATTTATACCATATTCATCTAAAGTTCAAAATAGCAGCTTAACTAAAAATGCCATTCCTACCTGAAGGATACATTCAAAAAATAAAAATACAATACGCTAGAATCAATTATACCTACCTGAAATAAGATAAAATACTAATACTAAATAAATACGCACTTCTCTACAGATATAAATAAATACCATAATCTACTTACCAAAATCTCAAGAGTAAACAGACTAACTAAATTAACTGGACACGTTATATACAACACTTGCCAATATTATCATACACATCAGCAAAAAAGTATTAAACTAAAACACTACTTTGCACTACACATCTCATATAACATTCTTCAAGATTATACAGCGCTTAAGTGAAAACACTCACACACAAAGAATACATTGTGAGAAAATTTCAATAGTTCATCAATCTGGAACTATAGATTCTAAAATACCTATAAGACAATAAACACTTATATAGCAAAAAAAAATACTACTAGCCAAACCATCTCTCACACTAATAAACCACCAAATCCACATTCAATAATAAATCAATAGACAAACATTTCTTGGACTCAAACATCTCACTTTTGACAATAAGAGCAGCCAATTACCCATCATCAACCCTATTCAAACAGTAGAAATCATCCCAAAACTCTAAAAAATATAACTCACCTAATGATACCTCACAATTAAGAAATAACCTACTAACTGACTAGAAGACACTAAAAAACTCACCTAGACAAAACTTTGGACCTAAGACTCAAATCACTACAAATCAACTCATAGGGATACTATCAGCTTTAAAACTCATATCATATAATATAGCTAACCAATCATATAATGCTCAATTACGCTAATACTTACTAATTCCCTAATCTGGAAAAAACTTATAATTTCATTTATAACTCATAACTAAAACCATGAGTGTAAATATAAAGAATCCTCTTGAGTACTACCTATATTCATACATATATCGCCCCATATCTATCTTATTATTAATAATTGACCAATCTACAGAAAAATAACCATTAAACTTAACTAAATATAATATGATTATTCACACACATCATACTAAAACACACGTTATCATAAACAAAAATACCACTCATACTATCAAATATCAATATAGAGCTCAAAAACATTATAAACCCACAATTCAACGTCCTAAATCTTCTAAAATCATTAATCATATTTATAATACTAAATTAAATATATAATTAGCTCAATATAGGCATTCAAAACTAAGCTTCTCGATACAGTACTTCACAAATATATAACTATTAGGTATCACAAAATATATCATATATCTCATAACATCCCCACTAACCTAAAAATGAGATTATCTCAAATTTTCAAACTGTGAGGAATATAAAGTATCAACTAAAATAACATAAACAAACATACCAAAATAACTCACATAACGAAACTACAACAACGAGACCCCAAGGCACATATAATATACTATTACGCCCCACACTATTAATTCAGATCACTAATATTATATTATAGAGTACCACTGAATCTCCCACTAAAACCTACAATAACAATCACACATAATTCATTAAACCTACGCAAGTATATTATGACAATCAATTACCAAGCACTACACACACCAATAATACTAATACAACTATATGGACTCACTACAAAACTATACAACAAAATCAATCAATACATAAACTTTATATAAAACTTGAGGGCAACATATATATTAACAGAATGTCTGCCTCACCAAACAAATCTTCAGTTACATTAATCACCACCGACCGCCAACTTGGCGCCACCAAGTCTACCTAAACAACATTGCTATATCCTTTAACAAAATCTCGAGTAAAACTTACACGCATCTCCATCTTCACAAACGTACAGGCAACAACCTACATCCACCACCTATTACAAACAAATGTCGCCCGAACTCTAAACTACGGCTTCCCCAACTTGGCACCCACTACTAACTAAAACAACAAACTCCAAATTGACACAAAACAAGCTGGATGCACATCAACAACACCACAAAAACACCTACACGAAGAAACCAAATTTCTACCCATACACACCTGGACATTATAGGCACACAATTCTTTTCCAAAACCCAACCCCAAACCCCCATGCGCCCACATCGCCACTCTCTAACCACACCCACCACGACCTCAAACACCCCACCTTCACCAGCTCTATATTCCCAACAAATTCTTAACAACAATTCCCCATCCTCCACCAAACAACACACATTCAAAGACAATCCAACAACACTGACAGAAAATACTTGACGCAGACCACCAAACAACTTTTTAAACTAAACCCAGCCAGAAATTAAGCACCAGAATACAACTAGATTACCAAGAACCAGTCATCATACTCAGTCTTTTTATCATAAAGCAGAAAAACTACAAACTAGCCTTATAATCAATCTATAACTCGTACACATTTTTGGAGGTTATGCGGTTTGGGTCATTGGGACTACTATACAAAACAACAAAACAAAAATTTCTTGATAAACTAGTTCCTCATTTACTTAAACAATAATAATAAAAAATCCAAATTAACAAATATTTATGAGGCTATGCTTTTAGAAAAAGATTCAACGAAATTTTTATATACAAGGGGGTTTGCTAATATATTAAATTATATTTTAATAAACTTCTATTGCCATTTTCAGTTATCTAATTAATGGGAAATCAAAATATATCAGGCAAAAACAAAGCTAATTTTCTTATATTAACAATAATAAGAAAAATAAAAACATAATATCTTACTATCATCTCTATTCAGGTGCCTATTGACGACCAAAACGAGGCTCAAAAAATGGTAGTGCTGTTGGGAGGAGGAACTGTACATTGGTGGCCCACACCACATTCGATGAGACTCTGTGCTGTTTTTGAAATCTGGGAGAGTTGCTTTTGAAAGCAGAAAAACACAGGTTGTTGATCCCTCTCTCTTTCTTTCATAGGGTCTACTCAGTCATATTCCTATAATTGTCCCTATGACTGCCATCTTCTCTTATAGTTTTTATAATCTTCCCCTTGTCGTGGCCCTCCACAATGTCATTCTTTCTCTTTCTCTGCTAACTCCCTTCTTGAAAGGCCAAACTATTTCGACTTTCTTTAGAATTGAAGGAATGATCATTGTAAAGGACTCATGCTTTTCACTAGATCTGTATAAATCTTTCTTTTGTTAATTCCAACTTGATGGTGGGTCAAATCTTTCTTTTCTTCATTATCTTTTTGTCTTCTTCTTGTTGTAGTTGTCGAAGCCCTCTCCAAAGAACTTTAACCTCTCAGCTTCCTCGTTTCTCCTTCTAGATTTCATCATCATAAGCTACAGTTAGAGATTGAAGACTTTTTCACCATAAATCTCTCTGATTATGGTCATAACCACTTTTTGGGGTTGTTGTTGTTGTTGCTGCTGCTGCTGCTGCTGCTGCCATCTTGGAGTGACATCTATATGCCTCCAACTTCTCTTTTATCTTCTGAAAGTTTTTCGATCTTCTTGTCTCTGCATTCGCAGTGATTTGCGATCTAAAATTTAAGTGAGATCTGAGGTTTAACTACATTCCTCTCTCCACTCTCTCTCTCTCAAATTCCTTTTTTCTTTTCCTTTCTCAATGCGCATCGAGTTCCTTCTCTTCTTCAGTGCTATGCTTTCATCTTCACTAAAGTCATTTTACTGAAAATTATTATATATTATATTATATATATATAAACTATATATTATTAAATATATATATATATAAATTATATAATATTATATAAAAAAATATAATATTATATATATATATATATATTAATATATTCTTTCCTTCTTCTTTGTCACCTTCCTCTTGCCAAGATGGGGTAGGTGCTGTACAGCATCGGAAAAGAAAGCAGGTAGGAGAACATGACAAACGTTGAAGAAAGCCCAAGCTTACCGCCCCCTCTGTACCATAATTAGTGAGAGCTCGTCACAAACAGAAAATCCACCTTAGAGCATCATGGGACCGCGACGGACCCTCACTATGGTAAATCGTCAATGTAAGGATTCATCCCCTGGCAGGTGGGCCAAACCATGCCCCCATACAAAACCCCGCCTTTCTCTCCTATCATCACCTTTCTCGCTCTCCAAACTCACATTTCTCTTCAGACATTCGTTACGCTCAATCCACATTCTCTTCGGTCTCCCAGCCGGCGGTTCCCAACACACTTCACACTATACATCGCTTAACAAACCTACTTCGATTCATCCTTTCCACATGACCAAACCATCTCAACTACTTTATTTATTCTCTCATTACCCTTTCTTCACACCACACCACTCTTAATACGTTCATTTTCCTCTCTTATCAATTCTTCTCCACTAGCACACCCAGACTTGGTCATCTGAACACATTGAACTTAGATCTATACGTTCTTAGTTCAGACATTAGTCTCACTACCATCCAAGAACACAGGTAACAAAAATACCTCATGTACCTAGCAACGACTCAAGACTAGTCCTTGCAATTCACCAACCGATTTAACTGCACCCTGCCACCTTCCTGCTCATTCACAAATTTCCTACTACACTCTGCATCGTCCGTTCCCTTCCCATCCAAATATATCCTAAATATTTTAAACTCAGACACTTTTCTAGTGTATATATACTCACTCAATATATCTAAATATAACTTCACATGATGATGATAGTTGTCCTCTCATATCAACAACTATTAACACTTTAACTTAGTAATCTCACAACGTTATACTTATTTCTCACATATAGTCACCCTATCATTATACTACAACACTATATACCTTTGTAATCTATAATCTCTTCATTAATCATCCTACTACAACTATCTCTTCAGTATTCGCACTACATACACGAGAATCACATCATCCGTACATATTATATAATAGGTAAGGCATATACCTCTCACTCAACTTCACTATATCTATCCATCACATATTTCATATAACACCATTATCCTTGACTCACCTTATCAATAATCTTTTCAATATCCATCATTTACTAATATTATATAATACAAAATTGGTAAATAAACTGAGTCAAGTGAGTGACATTAACACAATCACCTTAGTCTACCCCTAATTATCCCAAAACCATCTATACCATTTAGTAAACTAACTATTATATATTCTTAACAACACGCTTCACTATATCGTCATACATACTTTTGTTCCATCAGATAAGTACCTTATCACTAACCAATACTCAACCATATATAATCATCTAACATCATTGCATAACGCTTCCCTTATTAACTTCATATAATCTTACTGACCTGTATATGTGCAAATCATAAAACTAAATACAATTTATCTTCTTCGCTCATTCTAATTTTTTACTCAATTCATTTGATTCTATGTAAAAATTGTCTCATATCACTAATTCAGCTTACCACTCTCTATAACTGACAATAACTACTTGGTTCTCACCTAATCTAAGTCCCTCAGTCACTCGACGCACTCTTTATCGATCACCAATATAAATTAACTCAGCTATAAACCTTCTCACCTACAAACAATCTCACATAATAAACTATATTCTCACCTATTATTTAATATTCTACTTAATCACTCAATCCCTATCTTCACTTATAACCCTTATTCAAGTATATAGGTGTATTTATTCTCTCTCCTTCACTCAATCCCTATTAGAATCATATTATATATACGTCTATACATATAATAACGATTAATTACATACAACTCCAAATTCACTACAAATTACTCAATCACACATTCAGCTCACTCCGCTCTATGGATCATTTCTACTTAGTAATAGTTCAATCTATACCTGACTAGATTTATCCAATCTTTCATAACTTTCTTATACCTCTTAACCCTTATCCTTCATAGATATATTAAAACCTCATTCACCCCTCATAAAATAATATACCATATCCTTCTTGCACCATCTAATAAATCCGCACATAATTTATTCACTATACATCTACTTCAATCATTACTATGATATAATATTTGTTACATAGATTATCTCGTAATAAGATGTTTCGTTTTCCACTCATCCTACTCTAATACATAATACCATTCATATACAATAACCAAAGCACCACACTATTCTCAAGTTAATTATAACACACAGATATCCCTATTTATTATTATACTATAAATCCATTTACGCGCATTTTCACTTATCTAAGAAGAGACTTTCCTAATTTTCCTTGTATGTGTCCTATCATCCTCTCCTTTCCAAAATATAGTGTATACTAATTACCTTCTATGTTTTTACTCTACGTAATTAACACCTTATTTGTATTCTATTTTATCATCCTTTAATAATTATCCAAGAGTCATCTTTATCTTTATATGTAAATCTCATAATCATTTGCTTTTATTAGTACATTACCATCACGCTCTATATTTACCTTATATATAAACTCGACTTCTATCTATACTACCTCTATTACATTTAAACCATCGCTGTATACATTCTTATATTCCTACTTATGCACATCCACATCAATTCCTTTGTGAACTTAATCTAACATATTGCATTCCATTATACATTCACCCCATATTTGGTCTACTATATATAAGTATTCAATCTATTGTTCATCATTCAACCGTTTAACTTAGAGCGTGAGATAGAGCTCTTTACATAAACTTACTTATTATTTACTATATACACACTTAAAATTTCTATCTCTTTAAAATATTATACCTATTTCTTTCTGATATATCAACTCTTCCTCTCCATCGCAAGCGCCCACTAACGTAATTATAAATAGACAATACGATATTAATAATGATCCGTATATTCTCAATTCCTTAACCCTAAACTATGATTTATAACATCCATAACACATACTTCAACATCTCCTCTACTACACAATCAACTAATAACATAATCATACTTTCATACTTTCTAATCATCTCTACCTACTAACCCACTCATCATAGTTATTCATTATGGTACCTCGTGTGTTTATAAAGAAAGTGATATTAACTATTACAAAATAAACTCCTATATCCGTCTCACGAAATCTCAACATTCATACCTATTCCTACCCTTCTCATTTCTCCCGTCCACTAACTCTAATAATAACATCATCATTTTTGATCACATCCTAAAGCCATATTATGAGTCCACTAAATCATCAATATACGATAACTTCCTACTAACCATATCTCCGCAATAACATTTCTATTCTTATTACCTAATAAAAATTCATATACTTTCATTCAACGTATTCCTTTTCAAGTAATATGTGATAATATATAGTCAACATAACCATAAATATATACTTACCTTTTCAAATTAAATTTAATCATATTATATATATATGATTAAGAGAATTCTTATCATATAATGATCAATCACTAAATCTCATAAACGTATCTTAACATAAGTTTATACCTAACAGGTATCATCACTCCATCAAAATAAATATGTAAACTCCTTCTATACTTCCTTATTCTCTATATTTCTCTATTCACATCAACCAAGCACTGACACTACATTTCAACAATTCATCACCATAAACTTAAATTTTAAACCTTTCCTTAATCTTATATT
>JABUQX010042197.1:0-12500 GCA_015478945.1 Trachelipus rathkii
GATTTGTCAATCATTGGGACTTAAAAATCTTAAAAATTAAAGACAAAGCATCAACTCCATTTCACTAATATTCACGAAGAAGATTCCTGATTTCGAAAGAAAAACTTAAAAGAGTTTGTCCATCTTTTCAAAGAAAAGGAGGATGTCTAACTCGAAATTAATAAAATCAAGAACAACCAGGGATGCGGTTCGTTGCAAATTCTTGCCTCAATTCTCTGAGGAAAATTTGCACAAAATACACCTAAAGGAGAAGATATAGTAGATACTAGTGATAAACAAGTATAGGAACTAATCAACCAGTGTGATATTAAGGTTCCCGCTGTCATTTCTATAGGTAGTATGCATAGTTATTATTTTTCCTATTAACAGTTATATAAAAAAATAAAATAGCCCATCCTTCATCAACAGCAGCAAACATTCCTATCTCATCGATTACGACGGCTTATGCTCGTTTAAAATTAAACGAGCTACTTAATAAGGTCAATCAAAGGGCATTGTACAGCAACAGATAATCTTGTATTTTGGTCGCTGTAGAAAATAATTAATTTCCTGAAAGATATCACATTTTAGGAGAGATAACCGATGAAATATCCGAGAATGGCCCTGTGGCGTACGGTGAATCATTTGAATGTACTTATCCAAAGTCCTATGCTGTTACAATAAGAACAGCAAAAGGTGATATAAAATATGTTGTAAAAGATAGAAAAAGATATAAATTTCGAAAATTGCTTAAGTTAGTGACTTATTATATAATGATATCAAAAGCTATGATGTTACAGTGAAAGCAATGAACGAAATACAAATGAACGATCACGAAGATATGGAAGAACTGCTTTTATAAAACGGCTGCTCAAATATATGTCACAAAATCCTATTGCTAACTTTCACTGGAGTAGCAGAGGCGGTCTCAGCTACTCCATCCATCCCTACTGCAACTTTCAACTAGGGAAATATGTCGGTGTTTCCATCATCACAGACACAAAAATGATACAACATACTGCTGAAAAATTTTATCTAATAATAAAAAGAAAAAACTTAGTCAAATACAGTACCTATGGAATATAAGGGATACTTTAAAGCCAAGGCTGAAAAAAGGAAAACACAATAGTGTAATTCTGAATAAATAAATATAAATTAATAGTTATTTATTCCCTATTTATTTATAGTTAAATCTATGTAGCCTTTGTAATAATATAGAACTCTGATATTTAAAAAAGAGAATAGTCAAGGAAAACACTACCATGTAAAGAAAGCATTTCACTACCAAGAACTACACTTCCCTGAACTATACTAGCATTGCTTAATACCAAATTTCACAGTTTCATCTAATTACTTCTCTAAACAAACAATTTATTAATAAATAATATGAATATATATAATAAATATTATAATAATATAATAATATATATATATAAATATAATATATATAAATATAATAACATTACTCTAAAAATTAAATTATGATTCATTTAATAGTAACTAAAAATTAAACTATAATTAATATATAATCAACAGTTAAAGTAAAAATATATTATAATAAAATAATAAAATATAATTCATACTTAATGATTGTGGTGCTGCACATGTACAAAGTAAGGAAACCATTAACTATACTACATTTTAAACCAATTATTGATTTTTTGCTTTTTATCAACAATTTGAAAAGGGGGTTGATCTAATAAAAATGAGAAAAAGTTTTAAAAGCTGTTAGGCATAATGTTTTTGTGAATCCATGTATAAATTGTAAAAATACAAAAACAATTTCCAAATTATATTAAAAATGCTTAAAAAATTCAGTGATATCAGAGCAGACTTATTTCCGTCATTTTCCCTTACTTCCTCAATAATAAATATATTTAAAAAAAAAATAATGTATTCGATGTTGTGACATTTTGGGAACATTTTTCATCATTTCAAAATATGAAAATATTTAGGCTGACGTTCAATAGAAAAATTACTTGTTGTATAAGTTGCAAAAGAACAAATCACAAATAAAATATAAATTTTGAAAATTTACAGAAGAAGAAATTTAAATGTAAAGCCGTTTGAATATTTAAGAATTCTACCAAAAATAAGAATAAACTCAATAAGATGTTATTTGGGTTTGAACATAACGAATTTTAAGAAAATTTGCAGACGTTGGAGTCTCGATTTGTTTGCTACAATACGATAAAAGAATTCTTACGACGTGTTCTCGTGGCAGATTGCTATTTCGATGATCTTACCGGAAATTCAATTATCTAACGGAAAAATCATAAATGTAAAAAAGGAATGATGACCAGAAAGGCAGTCATATAAATATTTTCTTCCCTTTAATGTTTTCTTTTGTTTTATATCTAACAAATGGGAATCAATTTCATGACTTTAAGAGTAGTGAGATTGTGTCAAATTATTTGCGTGATAATCACAATTTTAATTATCCTTAAAAAATTCATAAAAAGATCGCAATGATAATGTTTTCACTACGCGGTAGACGCCCGTTTTAATTGTAAGACACCACTGGAAATGCTTACTTATGAATAAAATGGCTTCCTCATTTTCAGCTTTGACCAATTTTATATGAAAGGATGACTGTTGCAATGAATGCACTTTATCATATTGTCTTTTTTTTTGGTTTATTTTTTTGTTTTTAAATACACTATAATATAATATATACTATAATTAATATAATAATATACATTTTAAGTTATTTATATTTATAAATAATATAACCAAATTTGAAACTTAATCTTAATATATTTATAAATAATACTATAATAATAGTATATATATATTTTATATATATATAATATATATATATATATTATATATACATATATACTTATAATAATATAGAGAAGAGAGAGAGAATATCACTCCCCCCGAAAGACATCACTTCCACAACACTGATTATGATTTGTAATGTTTGTAAACACAGTATATATAAGAATAAGATTCATGTCGCGCGTCGTTTACTGGCACGAAACCGTACTCTTAAAATGTGTACAGGAATCTTGTCTTATCGAGCGTAAGACACAAATGCTACAAAACGAAAAGGCTTAATTAACCACCAATGTTTGAAAAAAGTACAGATGTACAACGTTATAGAAATAGCATTCATGTAAACTGTAAGATTGCATTAGGTAGTGATAGGTTAGAATGAAAAAGTTCTAGGATTAGAGATGTAACGTGAAGTAAAAACAGAACGATTTATTTAGTTTAAAAAACATGTTCTTTATTAAAAAACAAAAACACGAAAATCTGATAAAAATATCAAAAGGACTTGTACTTATTTATAAGCTCTCTACACTGGGTTTCTATAATAATATTTTTCTTTACTTTAGGATCTATTTTTCATATATATTTCATTACAATTTAATTAACCTAAATAAAAGAATCCATTAAACAGTAATATCGTTAAACCTATCATAATTATCACTCTAAAAACATAACGAACATATTTTAGAAAAAAAACATAAAGAGATAAATTAATAAAAAAAAAAATTATGCCAAGTTATTCAACATTACACTTCTTACTTTTGAAGCGTAAAAACTTAACATAAATAGAAATGACCAATAAAATAATAAATGATACATCAATAAGAAAAATAGCAGTATATCAAACTGAACCAACTATAATGATAATACATTTACATAACAATCAAAGAAATATAATAAATTAAGTACCAAAATAGTTAGGCAACAAAAATAAAGTATTAACATTCCTACATTAAAATATAAAATAAATTTTCTAAAGAACATCAAGGGCACTTCATTAAAATTCCATGATTTCTCTACTGCTTCTGCATCTGAATCCTCAGACCAATTTCCAATCATGGCCTCTACTGATAAATACTTGATTCTCATCATCAATCCTCATAGTGCTATATTGTGGAAAGAGATGAAGGAGTCAGAACTCTGATCAAAGCATATAAGACAGAGCCTTGTCTTTAGATTTGGTATTTCATCAGACCTTCAGTGTTCCTTACAGAGAACCTGAGCTACCTGAAACTGCAGAACTCTGGGCGATAGTGTATTAGTAGGTTATCCATGGTGAATAGAATTTGAGTGACGATTTAAAACTCTTACCAGTACAACTTTTACATTCAATTTGAAAAAAGTACCGGAGGCTCTGAGCTACTCCATCTCTGTCATTTCAAATATATGACATGAATAATAGTTTTTCTGGATGTTCATTTGTGTGATATTTTTTATCTTTCTTTTTGAATTAATACTCATATTTGTATGGTTTTACAGTACATCAATTCAATCAACCATGGAAACCACATACACTATCAGCCAGAGTTCTCCAGTCAGCGTAGATCAGGTTTCTCGTAAAGGACCAACCTGAACGTCTGAAAACCAAATCGTAAAGACAACTCATAAAAACAAAAAAAAAATAGAATCTAAATAACTAAAATTGAGTCAAAGGAAATGAAAGCAGTTTCTATTCCCTCTTCAACACAAATAAATAAGCATAAGAGGAATGAGGATTGAGGAATTCAGAATATATAATCAGTAGAGGCCATCATATGGAAACAGGAATCTGAGATTCAGATTGCCCAGACAGCAGTTATAGAACAGGAATTTAATGAGGCCCTTGATGGTATCTTTTAGAATAATTTTAGTAATGTGGAGAGAAACCTAAAGAAATAATAATAATAATCATTAAGGTATACTTAAAAATATAATCTTAATAAAAAAGGTGCATCTCGCTCAATTCCATATGCCCTAAAAAAAAATTATATACGATCAATACTTAAAAATCATGTACTACAGTCTTCAGTTTTTACGCTTCCAAAGGTAAGAAGTGTAATGTGAATAAACTTGGCATATTTTTTGTTTATTATTTACTTCATGTTCATTTCTAATTTGCTTATCTTTAGAGTATAATGTATTATTTTAAAATGTTCAAAATAATTCTTTATAGTTAATAATTTAATGAAATAAAGAAAAATAAACATTAAGTAAGAAAATATATATTAAAAAACAAAAAAAAAAAACAAAAAAAAAACAGAATAAAATCAAGTTGTTTTGTTTTAATGTTTTTTTTTTAATAAAAAAATGTTTTATAAAATAAAAAACGGATCGTTTTTATTCACTTACATCTCTAACCTAACTCATCTAAACCTATCAACTACCTAAATGCATCTATACAGTTTTACATGGAATGCTATTTCATATAACGTTGTACATCTGTTATCTTTTTTTCAACATGGTGGTTAATTTTAAGCCGTTTTCGTTGTAGCATTTGTCTTACGCTCGATAAGACAATTCTCACATTTAAGAACGTTCAGTGCCAAAACGACACGCGAATGAAAATCTTATCTCTTATAAACTTGTTACAAACATTACAAAAATCATAATCAGTGTTTGGAATGATGGCTTCGGGTGAGGTAATCTCTCTCTTCAATATCTCTATAATATATATATATATATATATATATAATATATATAGGTATTAATATAAATATATATATATATATAATATATTTAAAATTATAATTCTATTTAGATGTTAAATTAATTGTGTTAATTTTTTATAATATAGATATACTAGACTATATATATATATATATACATATATATATATATATATGTGAAATAAATTGTATAAAATTTAATATATAAATATCGTATTTGTATTCCAAAAAAAAAAACAAAAAAAAAACAGATTCGAAAAGTTCCAATTAAAAAGAAAAGATCTTTTAATCTCAAAAATTGGCAAAGCGGAAAATTAAAGCCATTATTCAAAGAAGCATCTCCAGGTGTCACAAATTCAAACGGACCTACCGCGTAGTGAAAACATTTCATTGGCATTCAATGAATTTAAGGATAATTAAATTAGAATATCACGGCAAATATTTGACACAACTCTCACTACTCTTAAGTCATTAAATTAAAGATTCCATTTTAAAAAAAAAAAAGAAAAATAAAGAAAAAAATTTTATGGAATGCTTTCTGCATTCATTTCCTTTTTTTACATTTATGATTTTCATAAGAATAGAATTTTCTGTTTAAATAGTTAGTCTGAATTTGAAAAGCTAATTACAGAAATAATTCTCAAAATTTAATGAAAGGAAATGAAAATTTGAGAAAAAGAATAATTTTTTAGAAAATCGTTCCTAATTTTCTTATGAAATTGTTCAAACGAAAACGGACCTTACATTAAATTCCTCTGTAATTTCAAAATTAAATTTATTGTATTTCTTTTCAACTTATACACAATATTTTTCATTGAAACGGTCAACTTAAAAATTTCAAAAAAATTTTTAAAAATGAGTATAAAATAAACAAAAAAAATTTAAAAAACGATGTCAATTTGAACAAAGAACTTGTTTTTAATTATACTTATCATATATGGGAAGTACTAGTAATACATTGAACAAACATTACTCATAGTTTAATATAACTTTACTTTTAGGAAGAGAATTTGAGAATTATTGAGAAGTTTTAAACATTTGTATTACAAACATTACTGTAAACACTTCTAACTTATCTCATTTTAAGAATCAACCCCCCTTTCAGAAAAATAACAATACAAAACAAAATATTTTAAGCTTATCACAATTTAAGTTACATCCACTTTCGTACATGATGCATTACCGTTCATTACTGATATTATATATATATATATAATATATTATATAATATATATATATATTATATATAATAAATATAATATATATATTATATATATAATACTATATATATATAATATATATATTATTATATAACTAATAATATATATATAATAATAATATATATATATATTTCATATTATTATTATAAATTTAGAGAAGTAATTAGAGAAACTGGTGAAATTTGGCATTAGCAACACAGTATAGATTCGGTGCGGTACTGTATATATTTGTTTTTCAGCTTAGTAATTTCTCCATTATTTTTCTCTTTTTTAAATATCAGTTCTATATTATTACAAAGGCTACATAGATTTGAGCAAAATAAATAGGGGAAATAAAATATAACTATTAATTATATTTTATTATTCAGAATATTCTACATAGAAAACATTAAACATATATAAATTAAATAGGCTTTAAAGTACCCTTATATCCATAGGATACTGTATGACAAGATTTTTCTTTTTATATAGATACCCTTTTCAGCAGTATGTTGTATCATTTTTGTGTCTGTGATGATGGAAACACCGACATATTTCCCTAGTTGAAAGTTGCAGTAGGGATGGATGGAGTAGCTGAGACCGCCTCTGCTACTCCAGTGAAAGTTAGCAATAGGATTTTGTGACATATATTTGAGCAGCCGTTTTATAAAAGCAGTTCTTCCATATCTTCGTGATCGTTCATTTGTATTTCGTTCATTGCTTTCACTGTAACATCATAGCTTTTGATATCATTATATAATAAGTCACTAACTTAAGCAATTTTCGAAATTTATATCTTTTTCTATCTTTTACAACATATTTTATATCACCTTTTGCTGTTCTTATTGTAACAGCATAGGACTTTGGATAAGTACATTCAAATGATTCACCGTACGCCACAGGGCCATTCTCGGATATTTCATCGGTTATCTCTCCTAAAATGTGATATCTTTCAGGAACTTAATTATTTTCTACAGAAACAAAAATACACTAAGATTTTGTGTTCGCACTACAGATGCCTTTCTTGACCTTGTTAAGTAGCTCGTATAATTTTATACGAGCATAAGCCGTCGTAATCGATGAGATAGGAATGTTTGCTGCTGTTGATGAACGATCGGCTAATGCATTTTTTATAACTGTATCTACATATATACTACCTATAGAAATGACTGCGGGGACCTTAATATCGCACTGGTTGATTAGTTCCCATACATGTTTATCACTAAGTAATACTATATCTTCTCTTGTAAGTGTATTTTGTGCAAATTTTCGTCAGAGAATTAGAGGCAAGATATTTGCAACGAACCGCATCCCTGGTTGTTCTTGATTTTATTAATTTCGAGTTAGACATCCTCCTTTTCTTTGAAAAGATGGACAAACTCTTTTAAGTTTTTCTCGAAAACAGGGATCTTTCGTGAATACTTTCTTTTAGTGGAAACGAGTTGTGAGCCTTGACTGCTTCTGTCATTTAATTTTAAGATTTTTAAGAACTTTTTGACAAACCCTTCAAATAAAAACTAATTCTCTCCTCTCTCTCTCTCTCTCTCTCTCTCTCTCTTCTCTACCTCTTATATATATATATATATATAAATAATAATTATATATATATATATATATATATATATATGTTATATATCTATATATATATATATATATATATATTATATAATAATAAATATAAATATATATATACATAATATATATATATAAAATGGATTGCTTTAACATCATTTGCCACCATAGCTGGAATGTTGCCGTAAACCTGAGGCATGGGAAAGTATGCAGGGAGAGGCGGAGGAAATATCAGGGACGGCACATTGCCCCACCTTTAAATACTTAGGCGGAATAAAAACACAATTAGAACCTATATATGTTGCCAGACGACATTGTTCAAGGGTATTATGATTAGAAAAAATCGAAAAAGATACATCAATCGATAGAATCAATGATTAGTAGTAGACTAATTACAAGCGATTATAAACTAATTACAGATTTCTTATCTATAGAGTTAATGTTGTTTGCGTTTTCAATTGGTACCTATAAAAAGTAAAACAGCGTATGTGCGGGCTTATTACTCAATCTAGACTTATTCTAAACGTTATCTAAAACTAGAACTCTCAGATCTGTCGATATCATTTGGCGGCTGTTCACAAAGCCTCGCCTCGCAAATCAAATAACGGAGGCGTCACCACCCCGTTCATATTCAGCTCAGACACGCACATCAACAAATACGAATTGCAGAAATAAAAGAAATATTACAGAACATTTTGAACGACCATAAATATTCTCCTGGCGGAATATATGACATACTTATGAGGTACTAGGCCTGCATAAAGGAGAATTTTGAAGACCAGTATTCAAAAACTATCGAGATATTCATGGTGATGTGGAATTGAAAGAACATATCCAAGGACAAGAAAGAATGCCGTCTGGACGTCTCCGATGTCTTAAATGACTTATACAATTTATTGATATGAATCGATATAAAATACATTATTGTGGCGGATAAAAAAGAAAATTGGTGTCTACTAGATAGTAGCCGATGAAACTGCGGTGACAGGCAATGAATCTATCTATAGTATCTATAATATATCTAATCTATAGGATTAAGATTTTTCAATCTTGAAAAATGACTGTTCGAGAAGAATTTCTGGGGCTATGAGTTCTTGATGGGATGGATGGTAAAACCATTGCCAAAACGATTGATTTACTTTTAGAAAAAAAGGTTTAAATCCCAGTCTATGCTTTGGTCAGGGGTACGACAACTGCGCATCAATGACAGAGAAGGAAAGTTATCTAAAATAGAATAGGAAAGTTATCTAAAAGAATTAATCAATTTCTCCAAAGGTTAGAGAAGAAAAACTTTTGCAGTGGTAGTGTAACGACGAAGAAGAAACATTTCCATATATTACATTTATGGCAAGAAGAGTGGTTTCAGTTTCTGCTTCATCAATATACTCAGAGAGACCTTGAAACAAGCAATGTATTATAAAAGATCACGAATTACATATAAACATATGAAGAACAGCTGGTGTTTTTGTAGCATAATATTCGAACATACAATTAGATTTTTTTTTTTTTTTATTTTTTATTTTTTTTTTTTTTTTTTTTTTTTTTTTTTGCCGATGAGACCATAATCGACGTCTGAAAGGCGCTTAGAAAATTGGTTCAAGTAATGACAATATCATGAAGAGTGAAAAACAACTTTTCATATCACACTGGCTCTGCCTCTATGGCAACCATAAGAGCACTCCAAAATGCTTTGAATGTCTATTACCTCAATTCCCGTAATAGGCCAATATTATTGCTTATTAGTTGAAACCAAGTGGCTAATATATCATTATTCAATAAGAAAAATGATAGATATTGGCCGTAATATGCCGACATTCAGCTATGGCCACATCTCTTATCCATGTCCAAAGAATTTTGGAAAGTTGCAAGAGCCACTCCAAAACTGCTATCAAATAATTGCTGATCCTGCTTCTTACCCGCCAATGTTTATTACTAGCGACGTTCTTAATAAGAACTTGCCACATAGAAATCACAAGCACAATATCCCAACAGTCATAAAGAAACTCTCCCCTACTGAAACTCATGCTGTTCTCAACACTGAGATAATTGGGATAAGCGTTCTGTACGTTCTGGTGCGCTACTCTTTGAATCACTTTCATCACTCTTTTTCTCAGAAACTGATTATCATACAAGCAAATTAACTATGCGATTGGCAACATTTTCATTCGTTGTTTTCTCTATTTTGCAATCCATATTCTATATGTTAAGTGCTCCCGTAGCCAGTTTGCGTGAGAACAGTAAAATGAATTTTTTAGAGTTTTATGAATCTTGATATCAACAAAAATTCATACCGAAAACTGACTTATAGGATATTACCTAGGTGACTGCGATAAAAAAATGGATAAACTTAAGTTGAAGACTTAGAACTTACTGAAGTCATTAAAGATGCCGACCCCTTTTTCTCAATCACAAAACCCTGTCTATTATTGCACTGTGCTACCGTGCAACGATACAATATTGAAATAGTCTTTCAAGCAACTCAGGCAAAGAGTAAAGACTTGGTGGCAAGAAACTAAAATGAACGAAGAACAAGGTTCTATATGGGAACCTAATGCAGGAGCGAGTACATAGAAATATATTAAGGGAAAAATGATGAATTGGAAACAAAATGTAATTGCGCAAAATTCGCTGAAAATCCAGGGCGTCTAATGCTAGTTATAGATTATCCATTAGTTACCAATCAGGACTCAGTACTCGACCAACACCAATAAATATTATTTTACGTTTCTCAAACAGGTTTTTTTTTTACTCACCTATAACATAAAAAATTATTAATATACAGCTGTTCTATAGACTTGTTAATTTTATTTATTTATTCATCGAAATGACTTTTTAATTCTATGATAATTTTTTTTTTTATACTAGTTTTTTAATTAGGAAAAATCTGGAGTTTAACCACCCACACCGTCTTCTTTGATCTGTGACGAGCAAGAACATAAATCACTCATCCTTTTCCCCTCCTAAATGAAATCCTGCCTACGCCCATGCCCAAGGAGGTACGCAAAGTGATACTTGGGGGTAAGCCAAAGAAGCAGGCTTGCAATCACTTGCGAATGTATAATCGTGTATCACGTGAGTGTGAGTTCTCTCAGTTGGTAGCTAGCTGTGTCTATATTTATATTATATAATATATATTATTATATTATATATATATATATTATAATATTATATATATTATAGCCTAAGGGGGTACAACTTAGAATTATTTTCGCCTTTAGGGTACGCGATCAAAAAAGTTTGGAGATCGCTGGCTTACATGAATCGTAATGTAAAAGGGTGACTGTCTGGAGTTGAATAGGCGCCAGTCAGTCAGGGAATTTAATTAGGTGCAAAATTTATTCCTTTTTTTTAGGAATACTGTCTGTTTAAATTATGATTAATTGGCGCCATTTAATTACTAAATTTCTGAACTGGTAAGACAATGAAAAACACATAATCTAATAAAAAGGTAGAAGCATTATATTTACCACACATGTTAATCTCAATCACTTCTGTCGACGTCTAAATTTTGATATCTCACAACGGAGGGGGTCTTGAAAACTTGGGGGACAGGTGTCTCGTTTCTGCAATAGAACGTTCAAATACGTTTAAAATTTATTGTGATATAATATAGGTATTATTATATATATATAATAATATAATTTTATAATATCTAAATATCAAGTAATTTATAATAATTATTTTTTTTTATATCATATTATATATTATATTATATATATATATATATATACATATAACTATATATATATATAGTTTTTTTCTTTTAGAAGAGCCACAATCCAATATCTCAAAAAAATACAACAGCTACGGGAAAAGGAATACATTGCTGGACTGCTGGTCCAATTTTAGTAGTATGGCGGCGTGGGGGAGGGCAAAATAATGTAAAAAAAAATAAAAAAAAAAAAAAAAAATAAATACTCATTACAAATCTTCCAGTAGTTCAAATAGTATTATTATATATATTCGTAAAACTTATATACGATAATATATATATATTAATATACTCTATGTATAATGTTATATATAATATTATTATATAAATATATAAATAGTACGTACATACTTAGCTTTAAATAACTTTTACATAATAATAAATCCATAATATACTTATTTATTTCAACTACAATAACTACAGCAAAAAAGAATACAATTTTGGAATATCTATTCAAATTATTTAGAAAGGAAAATAAAATAAAAAAATAATTAAAAAATAAAAAACATATTAGATAATAATTATAGTAAAATGATTAGGAGGAGTCTATTTAGGATACCTTTTAATTGTCAACTCACGTTAAAAATAAAATTAGACTTTCTATTAAATTTTGCT
>JABUQX010042197.1:17500-80000 GCA_015478945.1 Trachelipus rathkii
ACTGAAGCGGCGAGTCAACGTTTTTTTTCGTTAGATGCAATAGAGTATATATAAATTAGGCTGAATCACCTTAGTATTATATATATATATATAATCATATATTATATTTAAAAGACATTCGCAGATTTTTTAATCCCCATTTGCGGAGGATAAGCAAAGTTTAAAAGATCAGCATTTTCATCTGCATTTACACTGTTCTTGTGATTGTTATGAACTTAGAGTGATTATTTTAGCGTTGCTCGGTGTCAAAAATGAATGTTAGGTTGCTCGGGGTTTAGACCCGATTGACTCGCAATAACGTGCTATATGTATAGCAGACTTGGATCTGTTTCGCGGCTGAAGATCTCCCACCTTCTTCGCGTCCCATTTTCTTTATTAGATTTAACTGATATTTAAAATATTGTGGTTGAAATTTGTGGTGACCGCGACAAAGAGAAGAGATAAGCCTGTGAATCTGCATTGCTGCAGGGACCGAAACTGTGTATTAATGACAGAGGTCTTTTCCGGGATCGATAGAATTTGACATATAAGTGAAGTTTCAGTGACTCGAGAGCGGACAACTAGAGGGGCTCTGATTGTATATTCCGTGACCTACAAGGAGATTGACATGTGCGAATTGCGAATCAACATCAGTCCTCAGAGAAATCCCGCATTCGAGCTGGTGCCTAAATTGGAATCTATCCATCACTCGCAAAGGTGAGCGAACACGCATGAGTGAGATATGGGCACTGAGTCTCTGTGTGAAATGGAACAGATATTATGACTGAAGAAAAAAAATAGTAAAGCGGAAAAAATAGTTTGTATGTATTTTAATGAGAAAGTTGGTTAGAGAATGATAGAGGAATGGATAAATTAAATGAATGAGAAACTAAAAGAATACCTTCAAAAAAAGTATTTAATGGTGGCAAATATCATCTGCTTTTCAAACTTTTCTGCATTTTATCCTTTATTATTAATTACAGGTAATAATATAGCCCAATACAGCCTAATTAAGTCCTCACGGGATCGAACTTCTATCAAAATCTTAATGATCTTTTAGCTTGAATTGAAAGTAAGTAAAGCGTTTTTGTTTAATTTGAATGATTATAGTACTTTGTTCTAGCGGGAGTACTGAGTACAAGAGCTCAGTAATAAGGAGACTAGTTATGTATTTTAGACGACTCTGTGAGTTAGGATGTTACGAACATGTCCTGCGATATCGTCAAGGAAGCAAATCCTTTATCTTGAATAGCCCCGAACCTCCACGTGAAGGACATTTGCCAGTTATTATGGTTGGCCTGACTGCATAATGGACTCAGACTATACCTCTGTTAGCGTCTTAATATTGGCTATATATTGAGTATATAAGTCCTATATAGAACGCCGGTTTGTTATAGGTTATAAAGTACTATATATTATGGTTGGCGGTCGAATATACAAGTTATTACAGTTAACCAACCATTATATATTCATCAATATTGGGCAATCATATAAGCTACCTATACTACTATTGAACTCTGCTTCTAGATCTGTACTCCAGGAAGTGATTTACGGTCGTATATATTTTTATCCCTCATTTTCCCCCCCTCACCCCCCCCTCCCCCCTATCCCCCCCCCCCCCTCCGTTACCCCTACCCCCTTTTTTTTCCCTTCTCCCTTTTTTTTGTTTTTTTCTTCTCTCACCCCCCCCCCCCCCCCCCCCCCTCACCCCCTACCCTGGTTGGTATATGCGAGTATACTATACCGCTCTGAACTGTTACTGTAACTACTTGCTAAATATAACTTTATTCTTTTATTATTTATAATATTTCCATAAATAATATTATAATTATTATGTCCATTATTTGCATATCTGATTTGCCATACATAATTAGCAAATAATATAAAATATAAACTCTTGAATAATAAATACTAATTAATTAATAAGTATGCCCAAGCTTTGAAACTATAGTCCCTAAATCAGAATAGTTGTTCCTCTCTTCTAATCTTCTCTCATTCTATCAACAACTCGTTCTCCCGGTCGTGAGCCTCGCTAATACCGCTTCGGAACTCACGCCCCACCCCTGTAGGGTATATAGGACCTATTGGGTTTGGCCCCACCCTTCGCATGAGCCTATCCGGAACTTGCCTTATCCAATACACGGATAAGTACGCCTTAAAGCTCCAGATTACACCCAAGCTTCCGGACAGCCTCCTTCTAATTGGGTATTTAGCCTCAGTAATTAGTTAGGTTTCCCAAGACGTACTACATATTATAATAGGCGGGTACTCGTAGAGAATGAACGAGAGCTTATATACCATATTTTTGACATATTATGTACATACCTCCTAACCCACGTGGATAGATAGGGCCCATAGAATGTAGGTAATGTAAGTATTTACGCCACAGAGTAGACCTCAAGCTCGTAATATATTGCGGGAGACTACCAAAGAGATCGGGAATACGTGCAGTAGGCTTATAATAGTAATTACGTATGTCCTAACAGATAAAAAATTGGATAAGGAGCAAGGGATACCAAACTGTCCGGGGAAGCGCAAAGCGCGTAACAAGTAGGTAACGATATAAAGATATACGAACGAGAGACTAATGCAATATATTTAAGTAAGAATTAAAAATCTATTATAAATAATAATACTTAAGAAAATTATAATAGAAAATTTTGAGAACTAAAAAATAATAATAAAAATATGTAACACTAATAAATGGATAATTCAATAGTATAGATAGTAAATAATAAGGGTGAAGAGCGAGTAAAACAAAAACAAAATATATATATGAGTAACAAAAAATATGAAAGGGTGGCTTCATATTCGCAGCACATCAAGTGTCATGCGTCCCCCTCTCTATGGTACGTCCAACTGAGACCACCTTCTGCTTTGTGGGTAGAGGGGCAGTGGATATTTAGGCATTTAAATGTTAAAATTTGCTTATATAAGAAAATTTTTAAAAGTAATATAATTTATAAATTAATATAACTCATTATTACTATATTAATGTGTACGTATAATAATTTTGATGATAGTTAGCCTTTGAAGATAAATATTTTAATTAGTTGTGTTGGTAGACCCTCTCATTTTTGGCGTATAGTCTGAATACATAGTGAAGTAAGAAAAGCGCTTTCCATAAATGAAAAGTATAGCTTATCAAGAAGAGACCTCAAACGTCTATATATATATATATATATATTAAAAGCTAACGACATTTTTCAATCAAACCTATTTAAAAAATGAGTTTGCAACTTTAAAAAACCTCAGATTTGCAGATTTTTTGTAATTTAGCTAATTTAAAAGCATGTTAAATGAGGTTATGACTTAAGAGAAAGAGAAAAATATCAACATTTACTAAGCATACATAAACAAAAAAGAAAGCGGCTTTAATTGAGGTAATGGCGACATCTTGCCAGTTATGAAACTAGATAAAAAATATAACCTAAAAAATCATTGCTAATTCACAGCAATATGAAATTGTATCAAATGTGACCTATTGCAGTTTAATGCTAATTGCGAAAAAAACTTAAAAAGACACATGCTTGTTGCACCGAAAAATAAAATTATTTTTAAATGCTTCTGAGTGCCCAGCTATGAATGTAATAGCGAAAGAACCATTAAAAAGACATATGATTCAACAAAATGATCCTTGAAAATAGTTGGGCGAGGAACCAGAAACATCTTAGCGACTGACTCGCCGATGATTATAAGAAGCCGCCAACGACAGTGCTTCCCATAGCTGAGCGGTAATTTTAATAATTATGTTAGTTGCCTTTTAAATACTGATACTTAGATATTATAGAAAAAGTAATTATATATAAACATAAATACAAAAATAAATAAAGACGAAATAGTAGATTTTGTCAAAGAAGGAATGAGGGCCAAGTCGGAGTCACAGCAATCGCTAGAAAACGTTGCAAAATTTTGGTAACATGGAATCAAAGTTGTCTTCGCAATTGATCTTAAATGAAACATTTATTTTATATGATTATATAGCATTTATTTTATTATATTTCTTATTTTGGCATTTTGGTATCATATTATATAAAAAAAATGTTGTATATGCTGTATTTAAGGTTGCACGCGAACTAGGTTGTTAAATGCAATTCCCCCCCTTTTCATAGAATTAGTTCGAGGCCAAGGTCACCTCTGAATGTAGTGCGCAATTTTGGAGGATGAAATAAAGTTTTTATTCATGAATCAAAATATTTACTTGCAGTATTAAATAAATGATATTTGCTTTAATATAAACTTTCTTTTTATATAAAAAATATTGTTTAAAATGTAGTATACGTGGTTTTAAAAATGCTTATAACATTAAAAATGTTACACTAAAAAATGTGTGAATTCTGACGTCACAATTCTGTTTCCGAAAAAATAAGGTAATTTTTTTTTCTTTTAAAGTGTTTTCCTTTGGGTTTTTATTATTTATTTAATAAAATAATGTAAAATATTATATAACATTAGGTTTAGTGGCATACTGTAAGATTAAAATAATTAAAAATTGATTTTGTTGACAAATTTTGTATTTTACGAACAGAAAATTTGATGTTAATTGCATGTGTACAAGAATATTATATAAAAAATATTTAATTAGGTTAAAATATTAGAAATAAAATTTAACGGCATGTGTACGAATCTGATGAATATAATTGTATGCTTTTAATAAAGATTATTCTATCCCGTTTAATTCAGTTTCATTTCACTTTCGAGAGAGAGAGAGAGAGAGAGAGAGAGAGAGAGAGAGAAGAGAGAGAGATGAGGAGAGAGAGAGAGAGGAGATGAGAGAGAGAGAGAGGAGAAGAGGAGAGAGAGAGAGAGAGAGAAGAGAGAGAGAGAGAGAGAGAGAGAGAGAGAGAGAGCGAGGAGAGAGAAGAGAGAGAGGAGAGAGAGAGAGGAGAGAGAGAAGAGAGAGAGAGAGAGAGAGAGAGAGAGAGAGAAGAGAGAGAGAGAGAGAGAGAGAGAGAGGAGAGAGAGAGAGAAAGAGAGAGAGAGAGAGAGAGAGAGAGAGAGAGAGGGAGAGAGAGAGAGAGAGACAGAGAGAGAGAGAGAGAGGAGAGAGAGAGAGAGAGGAGAGAGAGAGAGAGAGAGAGAGAGAGAGAGAGAGAGATAGGAGAGAAGAGAAGAGAGAGAGAGAGAGCAGAGAGAGAGAGAGAGAGCTATGAGCCTCTACAACTAAAAAGACTAACCTGACATCCGGGAAAAGTCACCAAGAAGAAGAAGCGCTCCATTCAGGCTTTACCAAGACAGCTCTGCAAAGGAGGCTTCCAGCTTCGGCTTCACACCCCTGGCTTACAAAGAAGCCGAAGGCCTACCAAGAGGCACTCCAGCTCGGGCTCACCCTCTGAGCTTCATAAAGAAGCCATGCCCTTCCAAGAGACTTCCCACTCTGGCTTATAAACGAAGCGAGCTTCTTCGCCTGCTAGAAGAGCCGAGCCCTTCCCCTGCAAAGAGGGCCGAGCTCTTCCGCCTGCATAGAGGGAGGCCGAGCTTTCCGCCTGTTAGATAGACTGTCAAAGAGAGCATTTTCCGTACAAGCCTCGCATGAGAAAGGGCGCGAGGCCGAGTCTGTTTCCGCCTCTGGACGAGATAGCAGAGATCAATAATCGCTAATTGCAAAACGCGTGGGGACTTACAGAATGGTTTGACATACAAACACACGTGACAGTGGCGGAGTAAAAGAAATAACTCTCCACCACTCTTGCCACTTCATAGGTATATAATATTAATTATCCAATATAGTGGGATTCTATATAGTTTATCTCCTCAACTATTATACGCCATATACCATACATGCTCTTCTACATATTATTATAGTAGTATATACTTATATATAATTAACCTATTATGATTGTGAGCCTAATAAATTATAATAGGCTTGCTTTATCAGATTAAACTTTATCTATCTCTCTCTACAATCGTCATTTACTCAATACTCTCGTCTGCTCTCTCTCGCCCTCTCGTCTCTCTCTCATCTCTACGTCTCTCTCATCTCTACTCCCCATCCTCTCTCTGCTTAGATATTTTACATCGTATACTCTCATACTCTCTTGCTCTCTGCTCTGTTTCTCTCTTCTCTCTCTCACATATCTCTCTTCTCTCTCATACTCTCTCTCTTACTCTCTCCTCTCCTCTCAATCCTCTCTCTAATATATACTGTATATTATATATATTATTATAGTAATATAATTATATTATATAATGATTACTTAATATATATATTATATAATTATATATATAGCTTCCTATACCAAACAGACAGAGTAACAATTATAGCTAATATATATAGGTATGTACATAGTATATATATTAAATAGTGATTATAAGTGATAAAAAGTTTATACTATCCGCAAGTTTTAGATTATAATTTTATGCAGTTATTATATACTATTTTATGTAGATTTGCCTAAATCATTGGGTAAATTTATTAATAAACTTCAAGGAAAAGTGATGTAAGTATATAAGCATAACTGATAGCGTGTGGAAGTGAGAAATATATTACATCACGCTATATAGTATATATGACACCAATCATAGTATTATATACCGTGCATATTTGCAGGATATTTAATAAGCAATAATAGCTATGAGCATCCAATATTTAAATAAATAATCAAGAGTATGCGAAACACAAAGTATATAAATCGCGAGTAAATATATATATAGCGTATTTAATAGAGAACATAATATAAAAATATACTATATATATGCTAAAGAGAAGCTATGTGGAATATTCTATTGAAAAGTATATATATATATAAATATTTAAAAGCCAACCAAAGCATAATATATTAATGAACATTGTGAGTTATATTTATGCTAAAATAATTAAATAATATATAGTATAAGCCATTATTAGTAAACTATGATCTATATTATACTCACTGTCATTCTGATATTCATAATGTAATACAAATAGTTTAATAAAGTTGGCATAGTAGACGAGAGAGAGAGAGAGAGAGAGAGAGAGAGAGAGAGACGAGAGAGAGAAAACTTTCTGACTAAAGCATATAAGCGTATTTTTATATATACAATACAATAATTAGGTAAATACCCATAAGTGTTATTCAGGCAGAAATACACCAGCAAAATTATCCCCTTCATTTATTTTATTCTGATAAGTGATTAATAAATTTCAAAAGCAAAGTGAGTGAAGATTTAATTTCATTTACATTAATGTTATATAAGCAAGTAATGATAAATAAGTTGCAATAAGAAAATGCATAAATTTATCATTAAATGTAATAAATGATAAATGTAATAAATATTCAATTTTAAAGCCGATAATGCATGTCACACAAACTTTTTTTTATTGTGCTCTCTGTCTCCTGATGGTGGGATCTGCTCAAACAAATTACGTCAAATCGATATATTATAAGGTTTACACAGGTAATAGCTAATATTGATCAGATGACAGATAGAAATAATTGCGCTGAGGAAGGTTCCAAGTTCGAATCTTATAATGAAACTCTCGTGAAGTTGGAACTTTTCCTGCAATAATAATAATAAAATAATAATGGAATAAAATATATAATATGGAATGAGATTATTGACTAGATTGAAATAATTGAATAATATAAAATAAATCATAATAATAATAATAATAATAATTATAATAATAATAATTTGGCAGCAGAAATATTCTTCGAATGACAAATGTTGCTGAATGAACGATTTGACATTTTTTAGCATTTTTTTTTCAGTGACACAACTGCACATCAGCAACAAATTCTTGTTTTAAGGTTTGGAGACCGTTTTCCGAAGTTTCGGATCTCCAAACCGGCTAGATATCCAAGCCATGTTGGCAGTTGACTTGGAAATTTTCATCTCTTCGTTAGATTTTGAAACTTGATGTGTCAAAGGTAAAGTTTCTGTGGTCGATGAGACCGTTTTCTGAATTTTTAAGCTTGACCTTTGGAAGTTTAACCCCTAAATGGTTCCTAGAAAGCTTTAAATGATCAGCAGAACTTTAGTTTCCTAGAAAGCTTTAAATGATCAGCAGACTTTTTCTGATGATTTCAATCAATTAACCATGGTCTTTTACCCCACAAATCTATATTTAAATCGTCTTTCTATGTGCTCTGATTGGTTTATTGTATTAGAAAACATAAGCGAAAGATAAGTCGATAATTTTATTTAACAATCACTTGCTAACATCGATAGTAGCAACCACAATCCAGGGGTTTAAGAACAAGTCTTATAAACTACAATTATTACCGTCATTTTAGAGAGTTATAATTATTGTATCCCCACCATCCTTGCTACCCCAACAACTAGTAACGCCGCTATGCCCATTAAGGGGGTGGGGTGCTGAGACTCTAAACTTGAAAATGGCTGTAGGTAGACGAAAAATAAAGAGCCACCAAGTTGAAAAAGGAAAGGCAGCCTGAATTGATTCGTGTGCCGGAGCACTGAGCCGGAGCAGGAGCCGGAACCAGAGTTGAAATCTTGAAATAAACATGTAATAAGCCAAGTGAACCTATATAACTTTATTTTGAGGGTTTTTGAACCCTCAAGGATTTCTGAGGACCCCAGGAGTAAATCCCAGAAGAAATAGAGAAGAAATGAAAGGAATGCATAAGAGAAGTATTAGGAGGAAGGAGGAAGAAAGAATAAAAAAAAGTCAGAGCTTGAGAAAGCTCATATGTCGGAGCAATGAGCCGCTGCCGGTTCCGGAGTCTATGCGGGTACGGTGATGAGTTAGCATACACGCACCTAATAATCCAATATTGGTGTCAACGTACTTGTTTATGGACCCATGGAACTCGAATTTGATAATTTCAAGTTCCTACGGGGTGCCTGTGCCTGTAGTTGTTGCCTAAAATATAAGTCTTAGCACAATGAGCTTATTAATTATACGGCCACTCTCTAACTATTTGCCGTTCTGCATATGTTTCTTAATGCATTGCCCAACTTAGTATTTTCTTACCTAACCGGACTAAACATTGTTTAGCATAACCAGACCTAGCCTGGCTTATCATACTATCTTAGCACATCTACCTTATTAATCACAACGTCTCTCTCTCTCTCTTTCTCTCTTTGTCTTTATCTATCTAACGCTCGGCACAATGTTTAACTCCTCTAACCGTTTACTTTTTCTAAATCTATTTACCTATCTATCTATTATCATTATTCAATGTACGATATTTTCACTTATGGGGTAACAGAGTTGCACACATATTATGTTTACATATATTGCTATGAGTAAGTTTCTGGAAATAGACGGCATTTGTGATAAAGTGTGTGTCTTCTTACTTGAATTTTAATAATAGTGATAAACATCTTTATTATTCAAGTGTTGTTTTACCTTTATTAGTCTTCAAAATATATATTAAAAATTCTTGGAAGGCCTATGTCAGGCTTTGAAATGTCCAATACTTTATGCTATAACTCTAGAAACCATAAATAGAACATAAGCGTTTATTTTAAAAGGCACGTAAAAATTAATTTCTCCTTCATAATACTACATAAGTGACGTTTGTCAGCGTAAAGGAGTTTTCGTTAATTAGTAATATATATATGATATCAAAATGATATATAATATATATAAATTATACACTAAACTATACTAATATATATATCATATATTATATATAATATATATATATATTTATTATATATTATATTTTAATACTATGTATAATATATACTATATCACTTATTATATAAACTTTTGCATCCTACTCAATGTGTATCTCAAGGTACCGTCCACTGGGATATATATACTATATACTAATATATATATATTAATTATATATATATATATACATATATAATATATATTATATATTATATAATATATATATATATATATATAATATATTATCAAATAGGCTAAATGGGGTAGAGCGAGTTTTCATAACAGTTTTATATTACACATTAGAATACAGTACACGGCATATGGGGGATGAGGAGAGGTTCGTATGATGTATCAGTGGAATGTTTTTATTGTCTATGTTAGGGTTGTCGTTGGTATATTGCTGTTATGATTACAGTATTATGTTGGGGAATGTTAACGGTTGTTTGTAGTGTAGTGTTGAGTTTGTTAATATGTTTATATAATAAACCATTTTTAAAAGCTGGAATGTGTTCATAATACTAGAGAGTAAGAACGGATATCATAAGATTGCGACAGTTAAACAAATTATCACCCTCAAGGACAGCAGGACCGTGGAATAGCTCCATGGGGCTCCTTAGAGCAAAATAGCATGCTATGACACACTTTTGACTGGGAGAAAGTTTTATTTACAGGACGCAGTCATCTAGGTTTTATTTCTATAGCTAGGATCGACGTTCTCAAGAACTCCTAGAGTGTTTGACTGATAAATGATGATATGGTGAAGTACATCAACTCGAACACGGCACAATCATATAGCAGGACGACTGTATACTGGTGATGAAGTGGTGTTTTCTTTGATGGATCTCGTAAAGAGCTTTTAAGTATTGATTAGTTGTTATCTAAACTAAATGACTAGAACTCATTCCTTACAACACTCATAGTTAAGACAAGTTGTTCTATTCTGTAATCTTAGTCTACATCGGAATGGGTTCATTCTAAATCGCAGTCGTATATTAGACCATACCTTATATCGCCATTAGAACTAGGGGTCATGCGATCCACGACACAATATTCGTGTTGTGTTCCATCATTTTAAGAAACTTCTTTCCAGGACTAATGAGTGCAACTTAATTAATAAACTTTGGTTTTTTGTAAAACTATATTAAATTAATTCTTTACTGTATTCCTCACCTTTATACCTAATCCTTAGTCTGACACTCTGACTTGATGAATCTGGACAGGTGATGGATAATAAATTTATTCAAAGCTCAGTTTCATTAAGACTATAAACATTCATTTAATAAAATCTTCCCCCTTTAATTATTATATATATATATATTATATATATAATATATATTATATTCAATATATAAATTATACTACATATATATATACCATATACATATAATACTAATAAAATATATATGTAATATATAATTTATATATGTTAAATATTATTTATATATATGTGTCCTATCATATATTATATCTACCAAATATAATGTATATTATACGTATTATTAATATATATATATACTGATCTATATAGTTATAATTATATATATATATAATATATAATTTTAATCAAAGTATAGTTTCTCTTAAATATAAACTGCATTAATAAATTCCCAGCAACTTATGACTCGATGTCCTTAGATCACGATATATAATATAAATCATATATATATCCTATATAATATAATTTATATTATACATATATATAACAAATATATATGATATAATATAATAAATATAGTTATATATATATATATCATCATATATATTTATTTATAATATTACTTATTTTAAAATCCAAAAAATAGGGCTCGAAAACAAACTCCAATTATTGATGGATATATGCCTGTATCTGTGTACAGCCAGCATTTTAACCAAAATGCATTATGTGATTTGTACTTTCATTAATTTTCTAGAGAATTTTAGGTGAGAAGGGGCGCTGACTTACATGGTAGATTTGTTTTCTTTTTTTTGTCACATCGCCATTTCTGCCATGATGTCCAAATTGGTCCCAAGTCTGTTTCTTTTATCAACATTGTTAATTTACTTCATCTATTCAATCGACAAGATCATCTACTTTGGGATATTCTTGAACTAATTGATGCACTTATGAATCTCCCAGTGACCCTGAATTACCTGGTTTGATATGCGTCTATTTATTTTAAGTCCTAGTTCACAAAGAGTATTTCCTAGCTTTTAATATATCAGTACTCAGGCTTAGGATAGATTCTGACCTGTAAGGATGCAAAATAACATTGCGACTGACAAATTACCTCTTTGGCTTCACTTAACACTCTTTCTTGACTGTTCCAGAGGAATTTTGGACTAATCATGTTTGCTAAATTCCCTGCTTTTCGATTACGTTTCGAACGCTACTATTCTCTCTATAAATTTTAAAGCAGGATCAATCCCTCTGGTAAGATTCTTTTTTTTATTATTGTTATAGACACAAAAGTTTAAAAATAGTTCTTTTTTGGGGATTCCCTTTTGCCTCCCATTGATTCATGAAAGAGAGAAGTTTTATGGGTACGCTAGCAACCATCATAATAATTTTAGGTAATGTTCTAGTTGCCAGATGTCTTTCCACCTTTAGGGTAGTGTGAAGTCTGGCGTTTCTGATAGGGCCATTTCTTGTCGTCAGTGTGATATGGGCCCGTCTTCTTGCAGACAGACTGTAACTGTCAGAGCTATAATCGTTGCAAAATAGTCTAACAATTAATTGCCGTTGGTGTGATTGGACGAGCACTGCTGGTTACATATCTTAGATTACTTATTAAATATATAATATATATAATTATAATTTATAATATCTTTATATAATATATATATATTATATATATATATAATGGGTTGAGCGCAAAATCAGATAGCTTCTTGAAAAGTTTAACGTGAATTATACAAATGCGATGCGAAATGTATAATAATTTCTCCTCAAAACCCATATAATACAATTAAAATTAATAATTCTATATATATATAATATATAGATATTATATTATATATTATACATCATATATATATATTATAATACTAATACTATACTATTACAGTCTGTCATACTATAATTTTAATCATATTTATGCTATGTATATATATATATATATATATATATATATATACTATATAATATACATATAAATATATTATTATATATTATATATACATATATAATTATATAATATATATATAGATAATAAATAATATATAAATATAAATATAATATGGTGAATAGTCGATGGGTCATAGGAGGTCTTTCAAAACTTGCGCTCTCTGTTTTTATTATATGAAAAACCATAAAGACACTTATTTTAGTTTAAGTTCTTTATGGTTCATCGGCCATAATTACTGTAACTTTATACGCTAAGTATTGTTTAGTATCGTGTATATATATAAATAACGGAGTGATGCTCAAATTTTCATCGGCTGCAACCATTTAGCTCTTATTTAGTGGAAAGTTAGTCAACGTTTCTTACTAATATAATATTACTATATATATATATATTTATATAATATTTATAATATATAAATTTAATATTATAATAATATTAATATAATTATATCTCTATATATATTAATTATATTTATATAATATATAATTATATCATAATAATTATATATATAATATATTATATAATAATTATATATAGATATTATATTATATAATATAATATATAAATATATTTATATATGATACTTTTAGTTGTACAGAAAAAAATGGTGAAAAATAATTAAAATTTATGTCACATAAACGAAACCAATATCGTCGTTTTTTAATATGTGTCTAAAAATAATATAAAAAATTCCTAACTTTAATATAGAAAAAAATTATGCAAATATCACCCTACTTCTTATATTTTCCTAATAATATATATATATATTATATTAAAATATATAATATATATATAATATATATATATATATAAATATATATAATATATATATATATTATAAAGTATATATTTATAATATATAATATTATATATAATTACCGAATTGCTAATAATCAGCTCTTTCTATTCAATATCTTATGACTTCTTTTTGTCTTTCTTTTTAGAAAACCTTTTCTCTCTATCATCATGATTTTATAAAAGATATCTGCCTTTACAAACAAACTGATTAGAAGAAAGTTTTACTTCTATCCTCATTCCGCGTGAATTTTTCTTTTTCTTCATCTATAGCAGACTCCCTAATGAGCCTTTCATTTGTCATGCTTCAATACCTAATTTTTTGCTTCCCAAAGCTCAGACTTCCTCTTTTCCTCTTTTCCTTTTCTTTTTTCCTGTGCATTCCATATTCAGCATCACTGGGCTTAAATTATTCAGTGATTGAGTCTTACGATCATCTTTATAAATTCTATTACTATTATTTTTTCATTTTTACATCGGTTCACCTGTCTCCAACTCTTACTTAACTTTTAATCATAAATACGTAATACGAAAATATTCATTTTTTCTATCACCACTTTCTCTATCTTTAAAAACTTATACTCCTTACATACAACATTATTTAATTTATATTGAATCTAAAAACAATTCTTTAAACAAACAAACACAAGGCCTGAGCATGCTCTCAACTATTGCCCCATGACTCAGCAACATCTACATGGAACTCCTTGAACACTATTACATCCTTCAAAACCTTCCACATGGACTGCTTTCTGATTGCGTGTGGCTCAGAATACGTAGAGGATTACTTTGTAACAGTTCCCAACATTCAAGAGACTAACTCCAGTCAACATTTAGTTACATTAACACTATACATCGAAGATATTACAATTTCACTATAGAAACCAAACAATATCACCATTCCCATTTTTTAAGACAACTAATTATTATATTATACTACTAATCTGAGAAATAAACAACCGATCTAATATACATAAACACCCTCATTCACGAGTGGTGAATACCTTAGAAAACAACCCTCATCTCCAGCAAACTCCACTAACATACTTGAGTACTCACACACAACAACAAACACACAAGATCTAAGTACTCCACTCTCACATTATCTCCTAATATATCATAGAGCCTTCAAAAATCTCGTTCTCCGGTAACATTTAAATCATGAAAATCACAATTTTATTAAAATAAACCAACTTTGCAAAAAACTCGAAATCCGTTCAATTATTAAAAATACAGACATACGGTTTTATCTGTTTAAAAATTAATCAAAACAGAAAACAGTCTTAAACCCTCAGTCAATTTAAAAAAAAACCTTCATACTCTATATACCAATTTCATAAAATATACAAACATAAACAAAAAATCTCATTATCTAAAACATATACACAGTTGACTGCCTAATCTATATAATAGCTTCATCATAAAATAATAAAAACCCAAGTCAAAAATCAACCAACTCCTTTCACCTTGTTATATATATAAATTCCATGAACTCTTATCGCAAAAAATGCATATTATTGGCGAGAAACAATACAGATCTTCAAAATAAACGTAAGAAAAAATGTCCAGCATAGAACACGACTTTAGACAATAATTACGCCAAGAAAAACTCCGCACTCTCCAACATTATAGACTAACCAATCTTCAACTACCACATTACAATAATATAAATAGACTAATGCAAAATACATTACGAAATGACTAACAAGAACAATAAAGAAAAATACTTAAGATGTTTTTCTGGCAAATCCGTAACTGATCGCATCGTCATATTAGGTGTACTGGCAGGTTGCAAATATAGAATTCAATTTCACACAAATATAACTTGTCTTATTTTCATCGAAAAGTTGTATCTCCACTTCTTAATAGTAGCCTAGTTAGAAAATCTCACCAACGAAATAAGGTAATGTAACTTCAGTCAAGAAATTATATAACGGTCTCCGTTCAAACTGTCATTATTGACTATTGAAGAAGGCAAAAAAATATGGCGATAAGCTGATAATCTTATTAATTGTATCCTGATTTGCAATATTTAGTTAATGAGTTTTTTGGATGTATGTATTGGTTTAGTATATTATAATCCCAGTAGTTAGTCAACTAAGGGTCCTATTAAATTGTAATATAATATATAGACAGATTAGACTTTGAATATTACCAAAATTATATATTAATATATATATATATATTGCCTAGAGTAAAATATTATTTTGATTCTATTTTATAAAATATTGAACAGATCATATTTAATATTTAATATATATATATATATATATAATATATTATTCATATATATACTATATATATATAATATATATATTCATGTAAATTGATTAGGGCATTCTTTTAGTGGTAGGATTTTATATAATATATAGAATAATTACGTATGGTTCTGCATGGTGTAAAAGGCAATAAATGAGGAACAGTAGGTAAGCTGGGTTGGGTTATCCCGCACCTACTTTATATTTTGTCCTCAAGATAAATCGTTATGCATGCCTCGGACTCAAGGGTCGTGATCCCGCCATTAAACGAGACTCTGTATTTTTCGAGGCGAATAAATGTTGAATGAAAAAGTCCTGGGATATCGTATGGAACAGATTTGAGACATTCAAGACATTATAATGTCGAGAGGAGAAGAGGAGATAGGTGATTGATATGTATATATTTATAAAATGATAAAATATGTTGATCATGCTTGCTGCTGTGAATATTTGTAATATGATAGAGAAAAGGATGTGGTAAATGATAGAGTAATGTTGGAGTGAAACGTGTATGTGCTTAATCGAGAGATGAATGAAAAGATAGTGATGAAGATAGAGTATTGCGATTACTGAATGGCTTGTTTTGCAAGAAGCTATGGGGGAATTATTTGGCATTGATGTGAGTACTTAATATATAATAATTATAATAAAAATAAATATAATAATAATAATAATAAAATAATAATAATAAAAATAAATAAAATAATAATAATAATAATAATAATTAAATGATATAAATATAAATTAATAATAATAAAATAATAATAATAATAATAAATAATAATAATAATAAATAATTATAAATAATTAATATATATATATGCGAAATGAAGGAAGTAGATGAAAAAATAGCATTCGGCGTTATCGTTTCGATATAGGAAACTGATGTTTCGGAGTAGATCTCTCTCTCTACCCGTCCTCTTATGTGTATGTCTCTTCACATCTCTTCTTCTCTCTCATCTCTCATTTATATATATATATATATATATATAATAATATAATATATATAGTATAAATATATATTTTATATATATTTAATTTTATATTATTGTATATTATTAATATAAATATAATATACTCCATAAATTTATATAAGATATAAATATATATAATTATATATGTATATCTAAATATTATGTATATATTAATATATATAATTATATAATATAAATATATGTAATATATAATATATAAATAAATATATATGATAATATTCGATTTATATCGTAATAATAATATGATATTAATATATATATAATATATTATAAATATATATATATAATATTAAGTGGCGTCGTTAAAGGAGGATAGGCTGGGGTAGGCTGTGAAAATTTCATATTGTTATGACAAATAATTAAAAAGAAATAAAACATCACTATATATATTATTAAAAATGTAATATAATCAGAAATACAAACACAAAATTAATAAACTTACAAAATCGAAGAAATATTAACAAATGAGCTATTATTATCTTTGCCTGCCATCATTCTACTCATTAACTTTGCCTACTAAGTTAATTCGTAGTCTGAAATATAAATATCTCCTATTATTTGCAATTGAGATATTTAAGTACAGGCGAAGCTGCTCTTGTCGTTTTGGCGTTGTTGCCATATATGGGTATTTTTAAATTATTTTTGGAAACGTTTCCACTTGCATTTTAATTAATAATATCATGTGGTTATATTTATTTTATTTAATTATTTATTTATTTATTTATTTATGTTATTTAATTTATCATATAAATAAATAAAATCATAAATTATATAATATTAATATAAATAAATAAATAAATATATTATTTATTATTATTATAATATTCTATATGTTAATATTAATATTTATAATATATAATAATATAATATATACTATATATTATATATATATATATATATATATATACTATATAATATATTATAATAATATATATATATATATAATATATTAATATAATATATCTATCACCCATGTAATAACATCTGCTACGGATAAGCCACTGATATAATAATATGATTAATATATATATATCTATATATATAATTAATATTATATAATATTCTATAATAAATTATATAAATTATATAATATAATTAATATAATAATAATAATATATAAATATAATAATATATATATATATATATGTTATAATATATATTAAGCAAGAAGGTTAATAATAATTTTGCTCAAAATTTTTGTGGACACTTTATTGTCTGGACTAATTAGACTGCTATTATAAGCATGATGTGGGCCAAGACATGAAAATTTTTCATGGAGCAAAGCTAAAGTCTACTAATGTTTTGGTGGAGCCAGAGCTGGTCTAGAATAATTATTTACTTATTTTAGATTATTTTTTTATATATGGTAGTACTAAAAGGAAAAATAAGCTAAGAAAAAAAAGAAAAAGCTAGAAAACAAAGAAATTTTTTTATACACTATAAACTTTATAACCAAGAATTAATTTCAAAGGTGTAAGTGGAGCAGGTGCAGGTGATTGAGTAGACAAATAAATTTAACGGATCCGCAGCCTTGCTATTAAGTCCCATTTTTTTAAATATATTAAAATATTTGTGAAAGATAAAAATAGTTTGCCAATGAAAGATATTATGGTTCATTGAAATTCATTCTTAAAAGCAAAATTGGTTGTCTAATTTCTAATAACAAAAGAAAATTCGAATCAGTAAAACAAAACTTTAACTAAGCTTTATTGAGAATGATCAAATCTAATTATACTCTAAGAAATCAAAATTTACACATTTTCAGGACAACCCATTACATATTAATAATTGTAAAATAAACAATACTTCAATTCATCAAGAAAGTAAAAGTAATGTTATGTTTTGCTTATTTTCCTTTCCATTCTTTATGATCCTATTAGTTACTCGTTACTCATTTTTATGCCAAGAGCTTAATTTATCAATCAATTTTGAGAATGACAAAGGTGAACTTAAAGGTTTCTGAACATTCCCAGAACTGATTGAAGTATCTCGTTAAATCTCATTCTTGAAAGTTTCTGCATCTTTTAAAATATCCATTTCCATTCCCTATTTGTTTTTCATATCTGTTCTCAGAAATTTAATTTTGTATCTAGGATTTTGTAAAGAGGACCACCTTCTGCACAAGTCTGAAAAAATTATCCGATTATGCTGAAAAGTCTGTTCCAATTAAATATTTAATGATGGTATAAATTCCACTAGTAGCTAACTGCTTGCCATTAATTTTGATAAAAATATATTCATAGTTTCAATTGTGGGGATACTTTATGAAGAAGAGACATATCAAACTTCTGCACAAGTCTGAAAAAATTATCCGATTATGCTGAAAAGTCTGTTCCAATTAAATATTTAATGATGGTATAAATTCCACTAGTAGCTAACTGCTTGCCATTAATTTTGATAAAAATATATTCATAGTTTCAATTGTGGGGATACTTTATGAAGAAGAGACATATCAAACTTACTTTCACAAATATTTCTTTAAATGTTTTTATAATTTAATCATTTTTTATCTGGAACATCTCACTTATGAGAACTTAAGGTAGGGGTATTAATATCTAGATCATATGTAACAAGGGCTTTTTGTTGTTTATTTCTTTAAATCTTGTAACATGTTGAATTTCAACGCTTGGATACAGTGTGAATAAATTCATGCTTATTTTTAAACCCAGCTTGTTTTAATTCAGTAAACTTAACTGCTAAAGCAGTGGTTTTAAAATATTGAGAATATTCTATTTGGCAACCCAATATCCTATTTGTTCTAAGTTTATTGTTCATCAGTAAGCCTTGAAAACAATAAACACGGCATAAGCGTTATTCACCATAGGCCAAATATTAAACCAATAATAATTAATCGGACGATTAATAAGTAATGTGTATAATCTTTCTGATTCCTAATATATATAATATATATATATTTATTATATATAATTTAGTATATAGAGTAGGATTAGGATATATAGTAAATAGTAATATATATATATATATATATAAAGAGAGAAGAGGATTAGAAGACGAAGTGTATGGAACTACCTTAAATTACAGGGCATAGAGAGGAATAGAGATATATATAATATTATATATATATATTATATAGAATAATTTATATCTGTATTTATATATCTTCACATATTCCATAAGAAATATATATACAGATAGATAATGATATTATCGTTATAATACATATATATATATATATATAGATATATATAATATATATATATAAAAATAATAGATATATATATATAAATTTATATAGTATATATATATATATATATATATATAGATATTTATATATACATACATGTATATATATATATACAATTAATAATATGATATATTATATATATAATATATAATATAGTATATATATATATAATAGTATATTATATGATATATAATAAGATATTAATATAGATTTATAGATATATATATATATATAATATATTGTATATATTATAGCTATATATACTATATATATAATATGATATGAGTATATACATATATATATATATAATATATATATATATATATATGATAAACTATATATACTATATATAATATATATAGAATATATAGTATATGTGTAATATTACTATATATATATAATATATATATATATATTATATACTATATTATTATATATATATAACTAATATATATATATATATAGATATATATAATATATATATATATGTACTATATATATATATATATATATATATATATATATATATATATATTATAATATATATATATATATATATATATATATATCATATAGAGTATATATATATAATATATATATATATATGCTATATATATATGTATATACACTATACTATATTATAATATATATATTAGATATATTGATATAGTATATATATAATATATCATAGAATATAATATACTATATAACATATAGGATATAGGTATATATATATATACATAAGATATATATATTATGATATATTATATAATTATATATTATATTATAATATATATATATATATATAGTATATATATATTATATAATATACTATATATAAATATATATATATATATATAATATTATATATATATATTATATATTATAGTTTATATATATATATATGTATATATGTGTATATAGTATATATGATACTATATATATATATATATATAATAAATATATATATATATAATATATATGATAATATATATATATATAATATATATATATAAGTTAGTATTTTATTGAATAAATGCGTAGGACATGCGAGTGTTGCTCGTCTTATCAGCGTTAGCTGATAAGAACACGTGGTTTTACTGATAACGTGAATATTTACATTTTGTTAATTTTACTTATTTAATATTATTATTATATTATGATTATTATTGATTATTTTATTATTCATGTATTATTATTATTATATTATTAGTATTATTAGTTATTATGTATATTATTTATTATAGTTATTGTATTATTACGGCGGAAGAATCGAAGGGAAATCGAAGGGAATCGATTCTGAGTCGAAAAAACGATTCCTGTAAGGAATCGTTTTTTACGCACTCCGGCTCCGGCTCCGCTCCGACTCCAACTCCGGCTCCATCCTACGTTCCACACCGACTCCGCTTCAGGCCAGATGTCAACCGAAGTCTGGTCAGTCTTTTGAAGTTTTTTCTAATATTCATTATTATAATATTATTCATTATATTATTATTATTATTATTATTATTCATTATTATTATTATTATTATTATTATTATTGATTAATTATTATTATTATGAAATGACTTTTAGGCCCAGCTCCAGCTCCAGCTCAAGCTCCAACTTCGGCTTATCAACAGTTGGTTAGGAGTTATCGTATAGGGCTAAAATTTGGAAGGGGGTTAGATGATGAGGTAACCTCGTTGTAAACGAAGTTACGTCTCCCTGGGTCCCCCAAAGGGGGACCCCACTCCCTTAAAAATCGAAGTGTTCGTAATTGGTTTGGCCGAAATTTGGTGACAGGATTCAGAGTTTGAATTTCTAGAAAGATTAGTATTGGATTCTGAGGAGTTGTCTCCGCACCGGTGCTGGAGCCTGTGCGGAGCCGTGTTAATAAAACAGTCGTATAACAACCAATATTGGCGAGTTTAGTAATTGGTATCTAATTTCGTGATCTCGGAAATGATGATGGTTATAAGACGGTGAGTAGAGTGTCTAGGAACCCCATTTGGTGGGACAGGCCCCCAAACCTGAAATATTGACGTAGAGTGACGAAACTCGGTATACATCCTTCTAAGGATGGATCTTAGATTCACCCGGGGTTAAAATAACCGTGTGGACCCCAGATGGGGTAACTGGCCCCCAAACCTGAAATATCGACATAGAACGACGAAACTTGATATACAGCCTCCTTACGATGATCTAGGTGTAAACCGAGTGTAAAATGGCCGAGGAGGAACCCTACATTTGTGGGACCGGCCCCCAAACTTGAAATATTGGCGTAGAGGGATGAAACTCGGTATGCAATCTTCTAAGGATGTATCTTAGATGCAACCGGGGTTAAAATAACCGTGTGGGCCCCAGATGGAGTAACTGACCCCCAAACCTAAAATATCGACATAGAACGACGAAACTTGATATACAGCCTCCTTGCGATGTATCTTAGGTGTAACCGAGGTAAAATGACCGACGGGACCCCATTTGTGGGACAGGCCCCCAAACCTGAAATATTGGCGTAGACTGATGAAACTCGGTATACAACCTTCTGAGGGTGTATCTTAGATGTACCCGGGAGTAAAATGACTACAGGTGCCCCAGATGGGGTACTGGCTCCCAAACTAAATATCTAACGGTAGAGCGATGAAACTCGGTATACACCTATCATATAAGCTATCATTGCTAAAGCCAGTATTAAATTGTAGTGAGCACCCGACGTAGGACGACGAAACTTGGTATACATCTTTCTTATGATGTATCCTCGATACAGAAAAGAAAAAAAAAAAATAAAAATGAAAAAAAAAAATTAAACATATTTTATTCTTATTTATCTAAGCGGGCATTACCCCTTAGGGGTGACCCCCATTCTGTGGATTCACACCCTTTCAAGGGACGCATTCAAAGCTTGAGATTGTTATACTTAGTGCTTACAAGTGTGCCCAAATCGCGAATCTCTATGATGCGCTGATGCTAAACCTATCAGATTGTTTTCGTAAAGCAATTGTTATACTTGTTAATGTCTACAGTTTAATTCACACTTAATGTATTCCCGGTATGTACGTACTATATTTTTTAGTTCGAGAAATTATGTTAGCGTTTATCGTTGATCTGTATGACGCTTATGTATATTTTATATGTTTGACAGTGAATTTTGCTGCTATAAAACTTGTTGCGTAAGCATATATTCGTAGGACTAGTATATAAAGAAACTATTTTATGTTATGTTTATCAAAAGGAGTACTTCGAAATATGAGCTTAAATCAATAGTTCCAGTATAGATCCATAGGAGGGTGTGTGGGTAGGGAACGTTGGATGGGTGGTTTGATTTACGATTTACTGTTATTAAAATCAATAACTATTACACTTTACTTTGATATTTATTCAAAGAACTATTTTATTTATGTCAAGGATAAATTTTTATTTTTGTATGTTTGGTTAAAACTTTGTTATGTTTTGCAATTATTCGGTTGTAGGGATATTTAGACAGGTTATGAGGAATTTCTGTTAAATATTGCGAAGTTGATGTAAAAAATTCTTTACGTTAGAGTTAGCATATATTCGTTTATCAGTATGATGAATTAGACAGGTGTAGTGCGTCGTAATGTTTTGTGTAATTAATGTTAATATTTAAATTAACATTGATGATGTTGAGAATATTATGCCATTGATAGATAAGTGTGAATAAGGGTACGTTCTTGTAACGAAGTGTTAGGTACTTCTCTGTTGTGTACAGTCAGAAGGTTTTTAATGGTTAGTATTTAAGGTATTGTCTTAGTTATGAACGAACATAAAAATGCTGTTGAAGTTTGTATATTTGATAGACTGGTTACTTTGTTAAGGGAATTTGCTGGGATAATACTGTATTAGCTGTTGTTGATATGGTGGAAAAGTGAGGATACAGTTTTGTATATCCTGTTAGCTGCTTTACTTTGATAAGTGGGGAGTTATGTGAATGTTAGCAGATTATTCATTGCTAGGTAGGTTAGTTTGTTCGGGTGTATGAGACATCTTTGATGGACAGGGTTAGTATAATGTTAGCTTATTGATGGGAAAATTTTGTTCCCTTAACATAATTCACATAGGTATTTAATAATTAAGACAATGTAATTGGAAAATGTTTGTAATTTAACATGAGGGCAGGTTTCAGTTAGCTATGATTGTGACAATTTACGTTTAGAAAAAAGCGTGAATATGTTACGTTCTGTAGTGCGATGCTAGTTACTTACTGATTTACTGCTTAAAAATCAGTAATCTATTACAATTTACTGTGATTATTTATTCAAAGAACTTGTTTTTATGTTATGTATGGATAAAAACTTGTGTTCATTTTTTATGTTTGGAAAACTTATGTGTTGCAATTACTTCCGGTGGGGATTATTGATATTAGTTATGGTATGGATGGAATTTTTGTTAAATTTTTGGTAAAAAACTATGTTATGTACAAAAAAGTGTAACGTTGTCGTATATTCGTGTTCTAGTATGCATAATTAGATAAGGATGAGTAAATTTTGTTAAATTTACTTGTATCAATGTAAAAATTAACGTTAATATGTAGAGATATGTGTGGGAAAAAAGTATGAATATGTGTACGTTTTCGTACCGGTATGTTTTTTTAATGTGCGGCTGGTTGTTTAATTAGCATGCGTAATTGTGTTAGTTTGTCGGTGTACACTATTTTCTTAGCTAGGTAATGCATGTTAGCTTTATTGATATGAAAACTTGATTACGTTAGCGTATATTCGTTGATAGTATGATATTAGTCAATGTTATGATAACTTTTTGGTAAATATATCCATGTTAATGTAAAATTTAACATTGTTATGTTAGAGGTATGCTTGAGAACGTATGAGTAGGTTACGATTTTGTATTATATTAGTTATCTTATACTGTTGTTAAGGTGAAACGTTGTTAACAAAACAAGAATCAATGTTAGTATGGCGTAATGTTTCGAAAACGAACCAGACAAGACAAGTATTGACCAATGTTCGAAAAGTGGGGAATTTGAACGAAATCTCGAACTATTACTCTGATAGCTTAGTGAGACAGGAAATACAAATACATATGTGAAACGAATTGTTCGTAAGTCATAGATATGAATATACAAATATATGATACCGATTTCTGTCAGAACAAAGTATGTACATGGCTTTGTATAAGGACTTTTGAACCGTTATGTTCGTTCGGGCGCGCGGTATCCTGGTGTACCTCTTATATTGGTTGAAGAAAGAATCCGCATTGACCTTTAGGATTGTTATACATGTCTATTTTGCTTCATTAAGACATTTTCGCTGTGCTGGTACATGACATTCCTCGCATTTATTTAAAGGTTTTTGTTTGAATTTCTTTTTTTTTAAAAAAACGAGGGGGGTTTCTTTTTTTCGGAATACCCCCAGTGAGGTTCATGGTATATTTAATTCATAAAAAGAATGGAGACCGATCCATTGGGTTGATTCTATTCAGTAGGTTACAGAATAATAACCCTTATTCATTTTCTGTTGAAGAATTATCAAAGATTATCCGATACCGTTGCAAGACGTTGTAAGGAATAGTGTGTGTCCCCGATGCATTCGAGGCGTAGTGAGATAATCAGACTTGGGGATGACAGTGGAGAAATGCGGTTCTAATAGAATGATATGCTACGTTTCGGGTCGGTTGACACATATTAAAAACCTTGATGTTACGCATCTATGAGACCAATCGATTGGCAATTTCTGGCGTTCAATAATAGGTTCACAGTTTGAACATCTGAAAATATTACAGCTGTTGATTAAAATAAAATTAATAGCGATCGCATTCTTAACTATGTTAATATACTCGAGGACTTAATACAATAAGCTCATGGTGTAATCTATGATATTTACACTGAAACATGATGGTTTCCGTATAATGCGATATGCACGAGTGTACTAATAACAATCAGCATAGACACGTTACTTCTCGTTTGGGAGTGAGAGCAATGAATTTGCTGCGACCAAAATAATGCGAAAACAATCGGTTTAGTGTTTGCAAGTGACATTTATATTTTCATCCTTAAAAAAGTTTTTGAATCTCTTGAGAGTCTATAAAAATTTGCTCCTATTCAAACCATACGGAATTCTCTGTCCCACAAATAGATGAATTAATATGTATCGAAATGAGTTGCCCGATAGTGTTTTTATATATTATATATATCGCTTTTCATTGAAAATTATATGTTATAAAAAATGAAAGAACTTGTTATTTACTTCCCACAAGCCATGTGATCCTTTATTGATTTAAGATGCTATGAAGGATGTTTATCCGATCTGGCAATGTGTGTTAAGGATGTTATGTTCATAGTTTAACTTTACCGCGAGGGAAAACTTTTGGTATGTTAGCTGTTATCCTGAATGAATAACAAAAGAAAGTTTTAGAATGCTAATAATCAAAGTTAAGAACTTTTTAGCAAAACATGAAATATATAAAATAAATTGTTATGTTGACCCTGTACATGGCACATATAAATGTATAGCCTAATGTTTTGAAAACGAACCAAACAAGAATCTATAGGCATTGCAAATGTTTCCGAAAAAGTGGACGGAGTTTGAACAATTTCTTGACTTGTATCTGCTAAGTCTAGTGAAACAGGTAATACAAATACAATCCTGAAGCGACTTGCTTGTAAGACCCAGGTAGAAAACTCGATCTTGTATCTAATTAACTCTAGTGGAAACATGACAGACATATATAAAAGTGAAAGCGAATTGTATTAAAAATAAAAAAGTGTAAAATTTTTAGTAGAAACTAAAAAAGTTTAAGAAATTAAAATTAAAATGAAAGTTTTTTTTAAAAAACAAAGTTTTTTACGAATAAGTTCTAAAGTAATCCAAAGTGTTTTTAAAAACAAGAGTGTGTGAAAGAAAGTGAAATTAAAGAATAACTAAAAGTTTTTTAACAAACAAAAAGTTTTAAAGAAAAATTAAAAAAATAAAAAGTTTTTTAAAAACAAAAAAGTTTAAAGAATGAAATTAAAAATAAATAAACAAAACACATCGCTATACTGAATTTGGGTGTTAAATGAATATTTAACCTCATCTGCTCCTGCCTGTTCGTTACTGTATGCATAGTTAGTACTTTACTGTTGTTAGTATAACTTGTTAATGTTTAGCAGGTTTTGTACTCGAGCGTAGGTATTTGGTTTTTCGTTGGTATTGTTATTATTCTTAGTCTAGTCATGATATGTTAGCTTTATTGATGTGGAAACTTTGTTACGTAAAGCATATATTCGTTGACAGTATGATAATTAGCGTTAGGTTATGGTAAGAATTATTGTTAAATGTTTGCTATGTTAATGTAAAAATAGCTATGTTAGAATATGTTTGAAAAACTAAAAAAATTTGAATAGGTTACGTTTTGTATGCATTGTTTGTTAATTTACTGTTGTTAAGAGTTATGAACTTTGTGAATGTTAGCGAATTAGTTCATGTATAGGTAATGTTAGGTTTGTCTTTGTTATATTATATTCTTTAAGTTGGGTAATGACTATGTGTAGCTTTATTATGTGAAAACTTTGTCGTTAACAATAATATAGTTGTCAGTTATGAAAAAATTTAGAATGAGATAAAATTTTTGGTTAAAATTTTGCATTTTAATGAGGCGATATCCGTGAAACCATACAGATATATTTGAAGATTTTGTGAATAATATACGTTCTGTATGTTACTTTCCTGTTGTAAAGTATGGTACTTTGTCAATGTCGACGATTATTCGTGTCCTAAGGTATGTTCAGGTTTTCCGTTGTGACATCATTATTCTACATCAGGTTTATGTTAATGTTAGCTTGTATTGATGTGAAAACTTTGTTATGTCAGCTATTATCGAGGGTTTGTATAAAAAGAACAATTTTATGCTGCGTTTAGCCAAAATGATAACTCACTGAAATATGACTGGAGTCAAACAATCATAATAACAATAATCATGCACCCAAATGATCAGGGTGGGACGGTACGGGAGGGTAGGAGTGGTACTTCAGACCTTTAACTGATGTAGCACATGCATTACGCCCATTTTAGTAATGTAAAAATGCGAGGCGAGAGGTGTCTGCATCCAACTTAGCGCTATATATGAACTTGCAAACATGTTACAAATTAGTAAAAACAAAAAGTTTAAAGAAAATAAAATTAAAAAATTAAAATTTTTTTTGACAAAAAAACAATTTGTTTAAAGAAATAAAATTATAATAACAAACTCTGTATGACAAAAAAGTTTGTAAAGAAAATGATAGGAAACATAGTTTTAATAAGTATAAAATAGTTACAATTAACGGAAAAAGATTAAAAAGAATATGTAATCTTTTAAAAAAAAAAAAGGTTATAAAAGAAATGAAATTAAAAGTAAAATAAACAACCACATCGCTTATACTGATTAGTTACTCAGCTTCGTAACCTAGTTCGTTCGTTGCGCTTGTCTAGCTTGACTTTCCTGTTGTCTCCAATTATGAAACTTTGATATTAGCATATCTCTTTGCTTGAGGCTTGTGTAAATTTTTCGTGTCATGTTATATTCTTGCAACTATTATTAGCTTTGTCTTTAAGCCCAAAACTATGTTACGCTGGCATATGATTCGTTGATCAGTTATTGATAATTAGACGGTGATGAATATACCGATGTTAAGGCGAAAAATAAATATATGTAGAAGATAGTGTGTGAAAGACGTGTCATAGTGTTACGTTGTAATTGGCCATCGTGTTACTTTACGTTGTAAGATGAACTTGTAATGTTAGGAAGTTATTCATGCTAGGTATGTTGATTTGATGTGTAAACACTTATATTGTTACATTGCTTGATTATGATTATGTACTTATTGGATGTGAAAAACTTTCGTTATCCTATTACTCTCGCTAATTTTCATCAAATACCAAATAGTGATAAATCTTTTGTTAATGTTACTATTTAATGTAAAAATATCAAGTGATATGTTAGAAAAGTGTAAGTAGATTACTTTCTGCGCTCAATGTTAGTTCCTTACCTGTTGAATATAACATTTGTTAAGGTTAACTGTTTATTATGCGAAGTTTAAGAAAGATGTGTCAGGATTGTGGACATAATAATTTCGTAGTTCAAGGCGAGGCTATGTTTGCAGTCTTTTATGGGTAAGAAACGTGAAGCGATTGAAGAGCGAAATGAATGAGAAAGATGACGAGATTAATAAGTAATGATAAGAATTTAAACCAACCAAAACGACAATTTAATATAGGTATGATGATAAAATTGTTTCCGAATTAAATATTACTAGTTTCATGTAAGCAATTCCCCAGTTATGTTGAGAAAAAATGTAAGTAGGTTACTTTACTAGTTAGAGACTTTACTGTTGTTAAGTAGGAACTTTGTTAGTGTTAGCTGTTTATCATGTTCTAAGATGTTGTTAGGTCTGTGAAGTTTACGTATATGCGTCGTCGAGGTGATGCTATTGTTGCCTTATTATTGTGAAAACTTGTTACGTTACAAGATATTCATGTCCAGTATAATGATCAGAACCATTATGAATAAAACAGTTTTGTAAAATATTTACGTATTGTTATAATTGTATAATATCCAAGGATAATGGGGCTAAGAGAGTGGGGGGTTATCTGGTAGGTTGTTAATTTTTACCGAACTGTACAATATTTATGAGTTGGATGACAGAAATTGTTGTTCACCGAGAATTAAGATAACAGTTTGATCGGCAATAGTTGGCGGCAAAATTTATGATTATTTGTAATATCAATCAATGCCCGGATCACGGAGTGATAATACGGAGGGTAGGTATGAGAAGTATCTGTGATTTGAGGATTTGAGTCATAGAGTCTGATTAATGATTTTAAATAAAAAATAATCCTAATATTAAATGTATAATTATATATTCAGACAAAACAATGACTTTTTCTCTAGTTGCATTCTCATTTTTAATGTTCCACACATAGTATTTTATATAGAGTAGTGACAATAAATAAAGTAAAAAAATATGTACTTTATTGAGCCTAAAGCAGTAAAGTCAAAAAGCAATAGTGCATGGCTTGGCGCTGGGAGAGGGTGTGTGGGGCAAGTGATGATGCTGGAATGGAGTGGCGGCGTCATGGCTAAAGTGTTTGCGCCCTACTGCTTCAGTGGAATGTGTATCACGAGTTGGGAGGCTGACTTATCTTTAGGATCTATAAACGTAAATAGTGTTGTTATATAATATAGTTTTTAAAATTAAGAAAAATTAAAAGGAGTATAAGTGTAATTAAATATTTTCAAAATATTTGAAACAATTAAGTTTTTATTATTTATTATTAAGTCTTATATTCTTTAAAATAATAAATAAAAACAAAATAAAACCAGAGAGTAAGTAGAAGATCTTAATAATCTAATAGTTTTTTATTTTTTATAAATAATTAAAATGATATTAAAAAATTTAGTGCTACACCTCAATTAAATACAATGATTACCAAGTCTATAATATAACTAAATATTTCCAAGATGATAGAACGAAATTGGATATTATTTTACGACTCCGCAGCCCTAATAAAAAGAAAATGAGTCATTTTTTTGATTGAGGCTGATAAAGTGATCATGCATGTAATTATTTTATTAGATGATTTAATTTCATTTTTTTCTATATGGCAATAACCTTCTTTAGGGTTATCCAAGGTTCCCCCAATCATTCCATGGGTTAGAATCTCCATAATCAAATCGGGTAAGCTACCAACACAAATTGGTATACTAATCCTTGTCTTTTCGGCTAACATTTCTAACGTGGATTCCATGTAAATCTATACACCAGTAAAGCTCACAGCATGCTATTACATTGTAAATGTTTGTTAGTCCCTAGTAAGGGGGGGTGTTTAAAACTCAACGGCAACAAACTTGAAACGTATCAGAATTCGGAACTACGCAAATATCCCAATTGTGGGGGTCGAGACATGTGTTTAACAATACAACCACTAACATAATGGTAATATGAATCTAATTAATATGCTTATCATATAAGCATGACGCCCCGCATCTCTAACTCCGCATACACGTATATACACAAGCTGATAATACTGAAGAAATAATGACACTTATACATTATACCAAGAACCTAGTATCAACTATACACATTATTGAGATGATCCTTCGTCCTTAACTAGCCTGCACAGCATATCTTTATACTCATCGCGTCTTTCTTGGGTACAACTCCCGTAAATTATCAACGTAGAACATTTGGTACTGAACAAAATCTTTTTTCCAATTGTTCTTTCTTATTTCAATGTTGATAACCACCCCCCTATAAAGTTCAGGGGTTCCGTTCAGACCATCCTTGAGGAGTGGAGTGAACACCCCCGAAATGCCGCGACAATCTAAAGGGTTGAATAGACCCTAGAAAAGATACTTTTACTCGCTTGGGTCTATCCTACTTTGCTAACCAAATGTTCAAACTCTGTACCGGCTAGAGGGCTCCGGTGCTAGTAAGCACCCGCATCATAATACCTTCTTCATCTTTCAACCTTTGTTCTTCATTCCTTGCCTCAACCAGCCTTATATCTTCTTATTCTTATCACACTACCAATTCCCCTTTCAATTTCTTCTTTTTTTCAAAATCAGGGAGGGCTCAATGGTGGGGGGGGGGTAAACACATACTATATCTTGATGATTGAAACTCATAAAATAATTATACGATTCGATTGAGCCCAGGAGAAAGATACCTTAATCATCTATTAACTTTTGTAACCAATAATTCAACTCTGGTACTGTGTCTCAATGTTTCCGGTTGCGTGCCCGACAGCCATGAAAACCTAGACCAGATTCTACTACTTCCATGCCTCTCTCCTCTGATCCTATATGCTTAAGCATGGCTTGGGCAGCATCTATTTCCAAATAGCTAAGGCGCACTATCCAATTAATTAGGACTAGTTAACCTTTATTGATAGGTCGTAGCGGCATGCAACCATGAAGCAAGCAAGCTGACACTACTAGCCATATGTGTTCTAAATTTGATATGGAATTATAGATTGTCTTATCCAACTGTTGAGTAGGCAAAGAGCAGTAGATATTAATATATCACGTATATAGTACTATAAGTTATAATAGGGTAGTATTATATATAAGTATATAATTATATATATATACGGTATTATATATGTGTACTAAATATAGTGACCATTAGTGAGGTATGATATGGATAGTATATAAAGAACGAAAGAAAAGGAGGAAGAGGAAAAAGTCATCGGAGCTAAAAGGCCAATATCTGTAGATCCTTATCAGTATCAAGATCACAACAACCCCTAGAAACGCGATTAATATTCAAGCGATCCTTCTGCATGGTGCTCGATGGCCCAATGCCGTCTAGAGCGCCAGTAAAACGGCATTCCCAGATAGACGGAACGTTCAATCTGCAGTTTCGATACTTTTTCAATGTATTATTTAAAGCAAAAGTAATTAATATAGAAAATATATCTAAATCCTCGACCTACAGAAGATAATAAATAGATGAGTAACCATATATATATTATAGAATAGTATGGGATACTGATCTAGTAGTAGTAGTGGGTGGTGTATATAACTAGGTAATATAATAGATAATTTATATTAGGTATATAGTTATTGAAATAAGTATAGTCAGATAACTTTATCATATATATTATAAATGATATATTATATGATAGGGTACCTATATGATATATATGTGTTGTCAGAGGTGTGGTGTGTGTGCTGTGTGTAATCGCGCACAACATCAAACAACAACAAACCATACCTGAAGAATAACGACAAAAACTAAATAGTGACCTGTCCAATTCGTGTGTGTGGTGCGTGATCGTGTCAAAGAGCTTACTTAAATATCTAAAAACAAACCAAACCAAGCAACACAACACAAGTAGACACGAAGGCTACGGCTTAAATGACGTCAACGAATACATGCTCAAGTGAGAGGCTTAGCGACTACTCCCACATAATATACTGATCTCACTATCATCCGCGCATAGGAGACGTAACAAAAGAAGTGGGTGAGTCAGGCAAAACACGTGTCTAACCTCGCACCAGGACGAAACTCAGCCACCTTTAATTAAGTGAGGAGAGCCCGAGCCACTGAGTGTGTCAAATTAATAGTCCGACCATAGAGCAGTGACCTGCGGAAGGACCATGTGCGTGTTGTCCGTATGAAGACGCGAGTCATGTATCAGCTATGACCTCGAACGAACATTCAATCGCACTGGCTTATAACTGACGAGGGGGAGTAGCGGTGGGTCCCCTAGTGTGGCGATCTCTTCGCGGTAGAGTGAAGCCCCAGTGATAGAAGATGGACTTGATAGACTTTCTGATGAGCTTAAATAGAGCAGGGAGATGATGTAACCATCATCTATATACTATAACCCTCACCCCCTCCAATAATTTGTATAGTAGTACCTAATACGATAAACGCTAAACCACTTAATATAAACCGGTACAATAGAATATATGAGCTAGATGCCCGGAGCTACCTTAATAAATAAATCATTTCATATAATATAATAATGAAATATTTAATATAATATAATATAATAATAATATAAATAATTATAATAATAGAATAAAATATATAATAATTAAATTAGTATAAATACTTATATATTACATATATAGTAACTTAATACCAAAGAACTCACCTTGTCCAGCTCGGGTATACTATCAAAGTAGCGCAATCGTGAACCTAAAACATCTGGAGGAATCTTCAAAAAATAATTCACACATTGTATATGTGTACTATGGTTTACCTAAGTCAAGGTCTGAGTAAGCCGGAGTCGTGAAGTGTCGTAAAAAAAACGATTCTACTTATATATATAATATATTAATTATATGTGATTATATTAAAAACTTATTTCTAGTAATATACTTCAAAAGGCCTCAAAACATTTATTTTAGTGGACCTCGATATTCATTATCAGTCCCTATACCAGTTGATATAAATTAAATAAATAATAATAAGTAATAATAAATAATAATAATAAAATATAATATTAAATATAAATTAATATAAATATAAAATATTAAATAATTAAAATATAATAAAAAAATAAAAATAAAATAAAAATAAAAAATTTAAACATGATACCATAATAAATCAAAATATAACTTACTTATCCACATTAAAATATAATAATACCACAACCATATCATTTTCGGTCTTCAGTCATTTCATTTTCTTCTCTAAATTTGCACTAAACAGTTAACGATTAGAGCCAAGCAACCCACACACTCACTTTCTATGGTTGAAATCTAAGTGATCATCTCCCTCACTTAAACTCGAAGCTTGTATCAATACAAATTTCCTTAATAAGAGACCAAGAGAAATAGCCAGAACTTTGTAAATTTAAACTAATTCCTGGAAGCAATTCAATAACCATAAAAATTTAAGAGCTAACAAAATTATAAACAAAAATAATAACTTGATAAATATTAACTAAAAAAGTAATAGTTAAGAATTTTGTATAAAGCTATATAGATAAAACATACTCATCTACTCTCTACTCTCTCTCTCTCTCTTCTCTCTCTCTACTCTTCTATCTCTCTCATCTCTCTTACTCTATCTACTCTTCAATCTATAGTTTTTGTTTTACTTCTTACTACCTTCTGGCTTCTACTAATAACATATATAATAATATTAATATAATATTAATATATATTAATAACTATAATATATTTAAATATATATAAATATATATAATATAATATTTAAAAATAAGATTTATATTATTAGCCATTATTATTAAAATACATCTTTCCCTATATAATATATATATAAACCCTTTAATATTTATTAAATATTTTGTAATATTGATATATATTAGTCAAACTTTAGTTGTATTTTTAATTTATTTAGTAAAATAATACTAGTTTTCTTAATTTTTTTTCAAAACATATTGTATGTGAACAAGAGCTCTGGACAAACTTCTGAGTATTATGAGTAGACCTTCCAATATTTGGGATGATCTTATAATTTTACCTTAGACGCTGTCGAGAGCAGAAGGCATTTTGTGGGAAAAATCTCACCCATAGACAATATCACTTAAGAAAAAGTTTTTTTTACGTTGCTATGACAACCAGGTTTGTGAGAAGCATTATTAAGCTTAGGCTCCTCTTTATGATGGTCTAACAAATCAAAATCCTCCAATCATGATTCTTATGAAAAAACGAATAGTTTCGGAAGTATGAAAAATTTAAATATAACTATAATACATAGAGTAACAATAATATATTTAGAACAATTTTTAAACTAGTATATTTTAATAGAATAAATATGAAAGATTTTCTCTGTTTATAACTGATGTAGTTGCTTTTTTTTTTTTTAGAGGTGAAATGCTCCTCTCTTTAGGTGATTCTGACTCGCTGTCGAGCTCCCCCGTTATATAAACTGCGCGGCTATAAGAGCTGAACCATTACTTAATTAATCTGATTCAAGCCCAAATATATTTACTACCCAAACTACGTTCTTATAAAATATTAGTGATATATTTAGTATAAGTTGTATATATGTGACGTTAGCTATATGTAATTATATTTGAATAGTATATATAATAGTAGATGATTTGAGAGATATAATATATAGTATATGATATAGTATATTAGAATATATAATCATCCCGGATATCTATAGCTGCTTATATAATTATTAATAATATATAATAATAAGGGAAAGGAAGATTTGAAGTATTTGAAGAAGATTCAATTATCTAAATATAAATATATATATATTATAATAAATAATTTAAATAATAAATTAGGTGTCGGTTATATATATACAAAAGTGGGCACCGTTAATGAGAGAAAGGTTAACGTCGGTAATTCTTAATCGTAATCACCATATAAAATTGACGGCTTGTTAAGTCAGATAAAAGAGAACGTCCCTTGATCGGTAATATGGAATAGTGCGTGAAAAGTCAACGTTAATCGTTAACTTTGAACCGATCTTCATATTGTTTTTTAGTTATCATAACCACCATTCTTCACTGGCAGAGCAGCGTTAAATCAGAGGAGGGTATGATTGCCACGTGCCAGAATAATCTCATCCGCTACGCACACATTACGCAGGATGTAACAAGACGCAAAGGCTAAAGTGAGTGTAAAGATTTAAATATCAGCTAGTAGAAACACATGAAAAGATGCGAAGATGAATTATCAACACAGAAAACAAGTGGTGGAAAAATATGGAAACACCGAGTCAAAAACTAGCCTGGAGTTACCAATTACAACACAAAAACTCGGCGCAGATACAGCACCCCCTTGTGCTACTATAGGCTCTAAAGGTGAGTGATTACGCGAGTTGTAAAATCTCTACGAACAAACCTGCTCGCGCGATACCTAAGAGAGAGATTAATAAACTAAATTTGTTTATCCCCCTCGAACGCCGCAAAGATAGAGGTTTAAGTGAACTGGAAGAAAGTTTGCACAGTTTTATATAAGCCTTTTGGACTTTTGACCTCGAGACCTCATGTCATAAGCCGGGTAAATAACCAGACCCCCAAGATTTGAGAATCAATAACTCTATACATAAGCCAGATGCAGGGACCACTTGTATTATGTGAAGAGTTATCTGAGAAAGTGAGGAAAATAAAAAAGTCTCGCAGTGTCTAAATCAGAACTCCCAGTTTCAAATTTGAGGCCGTCCCCAGCAACCGTATTTAGTTATGTTAGAGTTTATTTCCAACATTTTTTTTTTAATTGAAATTGTTCGAACAGAAAAAAGTAATATTATAAGTTAAAATATATGTTCAACAATGAAATATGCCTTCATTTGCGCGTTGTATCCGATATCAATGAGAAATAGAAGGTTATTAAAGAGAGAGAGATTAGTAGAAGTTGAGTTTTTTTTAAAGATATAATTTTACCAGAGTTGAGACGACCCCACCCGCAAAATTCTATCTAAAGCATGCTAAAAAAAACTAGATCGGAAAAAGATAGACCGAGATCCCCCAAGTCGTATGAAAGACCTAAAAGATGGAGTCATAAATTGAAATTGTGAATGTCTGGAAAGAATGAATGGGTCGATGATATCCAAAATCGAATATGTGAGGTAGGAGTAGAGTTAGTATGCGAAGGGTGAGAAGAATCATTAATGAAGAGAAGAAGTAGGAAGAATAAAGTAGATGGAGCACACACCTGTATATTACTGCTGGAGGCACACGTCCACTTATGACACACCAACAAAGGAGAGAAGAAGTCGCTCCATGCGACTCATAGCTCTATTGTTTTATTACGACCTGGCGAGATATGTAAAGCTAGATCTATTAGAAGTTAAAGCATAAGTTATTGCAAATGGAAGGAAAAGAAGGCGGCGAGCGAATTGCGAGTAGCTAATGGATCACTTGCCAGTATCACAATGTAATAAAGAATGATTTTGGATTATGTCGAGGTGCTCCGCCAGTCTGCCAGTATTCCTAAGAGCGGAAAAACCATAAATCGGTTAAATAGGAAAGTATATCCCAGTACGGACTTTGAACACCAAATATATTCTTTCCGTTACTTACGTTCGTGAAAGAAGAGATACTGAGTATTCCAGATATCGTCTAAGAGTGTGACGAGTTTGAGAAGGTTATTTATCATAAAGATCTAGATAGAAAATACAAGTGAAGCATAGGGCGATATAGTTAGAGGGTAAATCAGAGCGGTACCTTCATTTTTTATTTCGAATAGGTTGGTGACAATGTGAACTATATGCTTATCCTAACACTTAGATAATAAGGTGAAAAATAAGTAGCTTTAAGATTAAGACATAGAAATATAGTTGAACAGTGATGTGATGTAACTAGACACGTAAGCTACACTCCCTCAAATAAACTCTGAGTACTTTTTCCTAACCCTGTGTTTATAAACCATTACAATAATTAAATTTGAGCTTCACAAAAATTATCCGAGTAAATTATAAATTATAAACACTAAATTGAAACCTAGGAGGTGAAGCGTTTAGGAATTGAAAAAAAAAGTTTATTAAATCATCCATCGTGTGAATAAATCGTAAATACTATAGAAGTTTTACAATGCTTGGAATAAAGTAAAAATTAAATTTATAAACTCGTAAATTTAAATATTTAAAGGTTAATGGATGGAGGGGAAATTTTATACATCGTTAAATAGACCGTTAATAACCGAGTAATTAACACTTTAATCGTATAACGCGTTAAAATAAGTCCCACCCTTATGATTAAATATTTATAATATATATATTAATATATAATATATAAATATATATTATAATATAATATATAATATATATATATATATATAATAATATATTATAATATATATAATAATATATATATATAATATATTAATATATATTAATTATTATATAATATATTATAAATATTATATTTAATTAATATATAATTATTATATATAATATATATAATATTAATAAATAATATATATATTTAATATTAAATAAATATATAATATATATATATATATAAATATATATAAATATAGTATAATAATGAATAATATTAATTATCATATATAGTATAATATATATAAATAATATGAGTAAACATATTATAACTCAAATATGATTATTATTCCTTATAATAACCTTTCCATTTGTAATCAAAGAAGCTTTCTTTTTAGTTATGCGTATAATAAAATAATCCTCCAAAGTGTCTGGCACAGACAACAGAAAATATTCAAATAAGGCAATGCTGTGAGTAATATTATATTTTGACAGCCGTTAATAAGTAGAAATTCAAATGTCCTCGAGTAATCATATGCCGAATTTGACTGGAAGTACGTAAGTATTGTCAATTGTCAGCGAAAGAGTATTAATAATCTTAATATATAATATATAATAATATATAATAATATATATATTAAATATATATATATTATATAATATTAATATATATTAATGATTAATAGATATTTATAAAATATTATATATATTATATATATATAATATTATATATATAAAATAATTATATAAATATAATATTTATAAAAATATAATATTAAATCTAATAATAAATATTATAATAGAATTAATTATTAATAAATATATATAATATATTATGATTATATATATATAATATAATATGATAATATATATAGTATAATATATATATATATTATATACTATATATAATAATTATATATATATATAATATATATATATACATTATAATATATATATATATAATATATATATATATATATATATAATATATATATATATATATATATAATATATATAATATAATATATATATATATATATTTATTAGTAATATATAATTATATATATATAAATTATACTATATATAAATTATACCATCACGAAGAATGAGAGAAAGAAAATATTTATATTAGTCGAGCAGATTCATTGATCAAAGAATAATTATCAAAAGCGAAAAAGCGCTTCGCTCAACTGACAAAGATTTTTTTCCCCTTCATTGTAGTTATACGGAATATTAACTTTGTTTCACGAGTTTTTAGTTAATTTGTAATAATATATATATATATAATAATATATATATAATATATATATTATATATATATAAATATAATATATATATATATATAATATATTATAATATAATATATATATATAATATATATATATATATATATAATATATTATATATATATATATATATATATATATATATAAAAGGGCGACAGGGTCCTCTCTTAAATACAACCTGGGTATAATGGCGTCTTCCAATCATCCTTTCACCTGTTCGACTCTTAAATTTTTATGGCAGCATCTTCCCAACCCCTGCCTCCTCCTTATTATATTAAAATTAAACAGCGATTTGCCGATTATTGTTTAACTATCACCCTTCAACCACACCCTTCAAAAATACAGCACGGCATTAAAACTCCAACCCTTATATATTAAGACGAGTGGAATAGTGCTGAAGATATGAATACCAAATAAGCAAAACACGACCTACGACCGGAGCCCCACTCCCAGAGAAGCTGCAGAAATAGAAAAATTATATCAAGCCAAAACATCGTGCACCATCCACCCACATATCTCCCGGCAAGCTCCCCCATGGAAAAAAATGGTATGGAAATAACGTAGTGACTCTCACTTTATTATGTCCGGAACAATACAACCAACCCGATAAGTATACATATTTCGGCATCCGCGCTATATTAGTGGAGCGTATAGAAAATATGTGAAGTCACTCTGTGACCACAATAAAAACAAACAAAGAACAACAAGGATCAAGCCTCATAGAAACCCAAAATTATAAAGCTATTGATTAAACATAATATGAACATGCGATATAATATATGTAACTTTAATAAATAATTGTTCAAATATATTTTAAAATTCCATAAAATATTAAGTACACGATTTATATATTACGAGTATTAAGCTCCTATGGTACTCACACGTATTAGTTATTACCAAAATAATAAAATAAATTTAAATATTATTATTATTAAATATATTTGTGGAACAAATTATATAATAATTCTAATAATAATTTATAAATTAAAGAAATTGTTATTAAATTATTAATTGATTTCTTAAATAATAAATTAATTAATAATATTAAATAATAGATATTATTATTTTAATATTTATTAATTATTATTTTTATATATATTATTATTATTAATTATATATTATAAGATAATAATTATTCACATAATAAGTAGATAATTATCATCGAGATACAATAAATAACTCCATATATGAGAAATGATCGAAAGTTGATATAACTCGATAATACTTTTTTATTTCATGCTTAGTATGTACTTTTTTTAAGAATCCTAATATAACTATTTTTAATTAGTAGAGTATATAATTTTAATTATTCTATTATTTATATTTTTATTTTTTACCTATTTTTTTATTATTTTTAATTATATTTAATTTAATATAATTAAATTATTAATATTTTATATTATTATACTATAATTGTTATTATATAATTTTAATTATAATATAAATATATAAATTAATATTTAATAAATAAATTTAAAGTACTAAATAAAATGCTCAGGAGCGTAATAGAAATTAATCAGTGAAATCTTCTCTATGTATATTGAGGAATTCGAATTCTGAGTGGAAGTCAGGATTATTATTATAATAAATCTCACTCTAATTCACTTATAAGAGTGAATTATTTGTATTTTGTCATTTGAGCGAATGCTCTATAGCTCGCGACTCTCCGTGCGTCTGAATTCCGACTACCGACAACGTACTCCTAAGTCAATTCAGCCAGAGCTCGAACGATCTGAGTATTCAGTCTACTTGAAAGTTTTTTATAATTTTCTATATTTATTATATATTATTATTAATTAACATTATATGATTATGAATTTTATTATTCAAAATTAACAAGAGTTTTGTTAAGGAAATTCTGTGTTTGAGTGCTCTTAGCTTACACGGCTCAGCCTTATTATACTATGTCACGTATATATATAAGCAATCAGCTTTTTAGGTTAGAGTATATACTGCATAATTTATTCGGTACTGGAGCTAAAATTATTGATAGGTAAAGGTGAGTATATAGGTTAACAGTGATGATTGAGATATATATATATATAATGATAATATATATATATATAAATAAGTTAAACTATTACATTATTGTATACGAAGTTACGTCTCCCTGGGTCCTCCGAAAGGTAGTAAAGGACCCCTCCCTCTACTCGCTTTTTAAAGAAGATAGAAAATCAGAAGAGTTTTATTCGTTTTATATAATCAATAAAGCTTAAGTAGAATGCTTTAATACCAAATGTAACACAACGTATAGGAAATGTTCTACCGGAGAAGGAAAGTAGTAATGTGATTCTAGAGTGCACCTCTCTGGGCCATTCTGGGGTCTGGCCAACCTTCTTAGGTGGCGGTAGGTAGTGAATACAAAATAATAATAACTAATTAGTAAAATAATTATGAGACAGCGGGTGTTGGTATTTTGGGTGTCGCGGGGTTCCCTCCCGCCCTCCCTTACGAGGTATTAACTAGTAATGAATTAATTATATAGGGTGCACGACCAACTATAGTGATGGCCCTCGATACGTGCGCAATTCCCGGATCCCTCCCTAACCATGGCCCCTCGTCAATGTATATACACTTTGAGCAATAAAAGTAACGTTATAGAGGTCTAGGACCCACAATTAAGTGGGACTCAGCCCCCAACCGAAATATATGACGAAGTAATAAGTAAGTACAGAATAACTCTCCGTGGAATATATATAAACATACCTTTTTACATACATAAACATAATGGTTATCTTAGATTGCACCCGGGGTTATTGAATAATAAATATAACTCGATAGTGGGCCCCAGCATAGGGTTATATATAGTAAACTGACCCGCCAAACTCAGTGAAATGGGAATCGATCTAATTAAAGATCAGGATACGAAAACTATATAATATATCAATAGCTCATCCTGCGATGGACTTATAAAGTGGTAACCTAATAGTAGGGAAAAGATCCTGAGAAGATACCCCATAATGGGACATGGCCTCCCCAAATCCTATCTGTAATGATCCCCTATGCGCTCTCTGACAAGGAAAGTAAAACATAGCGGTATTAGTTTACAATGTTTATCGTTTCTATAATGTTAATTGTGAGTGAGTATTTCTTTTTATGTTTTTATGCCACTCCCGGTTTCCCTAACTACAAATTTACAAAGACTCAAAAAATGTACTCCTTTTCTTCGCCTGAGGCTAGCTAATATATGTAGTTATTCTGACGTGATGAAATTTTTATATTTTAGCTCTCTCTATATTTATATTAGTTTAATTTTCTATTTTTTTTTACAATTTGTCCGCAAACCTGCACAAACCTCTGCGACACAAGACATCGCCCAAAAGTGGCACACGTGATACATATCTTATTCGAGCTCGGTACGAGCAGATCATTGTAGTTTTTATTTTGAAGATAGTGCATAAAGACGCCTCCTTACTGAGTGTAGTCCATTGTAAAGTAACCGACAGGATAAATTCATAACCGCACGAACGGGTAACCCCATTTGAATATAGGGTACAAATTAATGAGCCCCCTAAACCTGAAATATTGGTCATTAATAGTTAAGAACTCGAGGATAATGAAGCTGTTCGGTACCTTACCATAACCTTCTGAAGCGGTGAATATCTAGAGATTGTTGACCGGTGAAGGTTAAAACATGACTACGGGTGGGTCCCCTAGAGATATAACTTAAGATAGGTGATCTGACCCCCAAATGAATGCTCAATGGAAAATATTAACGGTATGTAGTGATTAATATATAAAGGCTGAGAGAAACTCTCAAGTGATAAATATACCTTTAATAGCATAATTTAAGCTTAATCGTGCTGAACCAGGTATTTATAAGTGGGGGGGTGTGAGACACCCTCACCCTAAATGTGGGTACGAGTAGCTGTCCACCCGCAAAAACATATATAGGAATAGGATACGAGAACACGAAACGGTTATATATAAGAGAGAGAGAGAGAGAGGAGAGAGTAGAAGAGGAAGGAGGAGCACGAGGTAAGCCCAAGAGTCATAGCTGGTGTCATCGTGACAGATTCGTGTAATGCGCTCGGAACATGAGAAAAGAAAAAATAAAAATTTTAAAAAATAAAAAGTGTTAAAAATAAAAAATGAAAAAAAATAAAATATGTGGATAAAATAAATAAATAATAATGTATATAAAAAAATATAAAGTGTAAAAATAAAGGAAATATGTGTGGAAGCATATAAGAGTTTATTATAATAAAAATGGAATGAAATAACTAAATAAAATATAAGAAAATAATGTATAAATCTAAAGGGATGACGTATGTAAGTAGTTAACTCGTGGAAAAAGGGTTACGGTGCTATAAGTATGATAAATTTGACTAAATCAATGCCGCGAGAGCTCAGCCTGTAAGCCCGTTAGACCTTACGTGAGCCTCTAGTTAGACCGCCTCACATGGAGGTACCTCCCATAAGTCACACAACGGGCGTGCTCGGGCCTAACCATCGTAGCCAAAGGGTCGCAAATGTCAAAAGATTCAAATTACAATATATGACTCCCTACAAACAAAAACGGTAGCAACGCCTGTCAGATACGTAATAATATATTATGTAAATCAAACTGAGTAAAAATACAGGTTGGGGACGAAAAGTGGTGACTCTGCTATATTTTTATGCCAAATCAGTTATATGTTAAAAAATACTATCTTGATCCAACGTAACCTAAGCTGTGGTTTGTGTGTAGATTATTGAACAGAGAACCCGATAACACTAATTATTCGACGTGTCCACAAGCGAACACCACCCAAAGTCAAAAACCACTTAACAACATCCCACTCCTCTCATTAAAGAGCCAACACTTATTCCCCAATGGGCGGCTGATATAGTAATTAGTACCAACCCAGAAACATAAGTGAAAGATAGAACTAGACCCAACCCAAACAAAGGTGTGTGAAGCCGCCAGCGACCACCACCCGTGAAGGTTGCTGTACATGTAAGTTAGAAATGCGACCAGTAAGAATAATAAGGAGATGTGCAGTATATCCTGATTATAAATAATATCAATATGGGTGCAGCCATATTCAATATACAAGCGTCAATAAATCCATGTAACACCCCACCTTGAGGTACTCGACATCGTAATAAATTTTTGTAGATAACAGTCAGTACGTTATAGCGTCCACAGATAGCTCAACTTGACCATAACTATAAACATTTATGACATGGAACCGTTAATACTATCTAAAGCAGCCGTAAATCGAGCACTACTCTGCGTCGCTATGACGTATACAATATCAGGTTATATAATGCCACACGGAATATACAAAAGTAGTACACAAGAAGATCACTAAAATTGTGGATGTTCGGCTAAACCACAAAGTATTACGTTATCACGACACCCGTATCACGTGCAATACTATAGCAGTGAATATATATGAAACAATCAACCAAGGGAATTTAACATATAATATAACCAAAAAGCATAAACTAATTGATAATAATACATGACTGTGATGAAATTCCGATGCATTTTATTCTATATAAACAAAAAGTTTCTTATTAAATCTATCAACGATGTATTGTATATCCAAAACAAATTATCTTCGCTGTGAAAAGTTTACATTACACTACGAAAAATTGTTTTGGAGTTCAGAATTAAGAGTAGTATACGTACTCATCTCATTTTTCTCAGCACATACAGGTCTAACTCAAACATGAACCTGGACCGGAACTCCACAATACATATCCTGGTTTTGGGTAACACTTAACTAACCCGGGTTAACCTGACCTCACCTTATAACCACCCATCAAGTAATAGCCTACGTATCCCCTGACTCTACCCAGTTCGTACCGCGGCGAACTCCACAGAGCGTAAACTCTCCTCACATTTCACCCATGAACTTTAATGTAAAATAATCTAAAATAACAATCTCACTGGATATATTTTACATTTAACATTTAACGTAAGAATTAATACAATAAATTTTATAAAGTAATCACTTAACTGGTGTATAATTTATTCGATTTTTATCTATGAAATCAATGAATATATTGCATTAACGTTAACAATAAAGTTTTCACATATCAATAAAACTAATTAAACTTAAACATTTAAACTAAATGTGAACAATATATTTAATGGGTATAAGTATATATATAAACAATCAATAATCAAATCAAATATACTACTTTAATATTTTGACTCACTTGACTCTTTACTGCATATAACCAATATACTTTTCCCCACAGTTTTACTTAGTATAGTACTCTTAATTTTACATATCAAAATAACGTTATAAAACTCTATTTGACATACTGATTTTCATAACCTATCCTTCGTAACATATTCATTAACTAGTTCGGCCATTTAACAGTATATATATATTGATTTGTGGTTATTATAATGCATTCTCGGACTATATATAGATACAAATACGGAAATCATTTATCGAAGGTCAGCCTCCAGAGCGAGAACATAAGAATAATAAATTCTGATAACAAAGCCTTATGTCACCAATAATAGTGGTTTGAGACCTAAGGAAAGAAATAGGTTATATAGAACAGTAGACGATATACTAATCGGCCATATATAAAAAGAAAATTTAAAAAACACAGACCTAGCTTAATGGTCGGAAAATAGTAAGGCGTAAACATATGTAAGAACAAAGTGATTATAATGCCAATTAAGACTACACTCTTAAGAGGGTTCCAAGGGATGTTGTATGTGAAAAGGTAGATTAGAAAAACTATAAAGCTTTAATAAGACAATAGGAACGGCATTGAACTCTCAGATACAATAAGACAATGAGAGCATAGGGAACTTGCGGATTGAGTTAAATAGTGATCAGTATACAACATATAGTGCAGTAAGATGGAGTATTCTCAGCAGGAGATTGTTCAGGTGCCTTTAGGAGATCACACATACTGTTAATACCCTATCGTAATTGCTCATTGAATACATACCGGATCCTGAGGGGTCTCTGAATAATGTATAAGAAAAAGTATGGTTTCTTAGTTTTGTCAAAGTATACAAATAAATGAAGCTAACCCTCTTTAATGGGAAATAATAGAGTGTATGACCTTATTAAGAGATATCAAAAATAATACTTAATACCAATATGAGCTCTGAAGAATCGGGTATGAAGGGTGAGTGTGAAAACTGGAGTGAAGATGATAAGTGTTGAATATAAGGCATTGAAGAAGAGAGTGTCGAAAGTTCCTATGTAATAATGATAGAGTAACCATCAGAGAAGTGATAAAAGAAGTATTAAATGTACAATTATAGAATGGAATTGTTAGGCTGTGGAGCTCCGTTGGAAAACCTTGGGGACGTAAAAATGTTACTACGGGCAAGGTGTCATAACGGAAAAAATGTGGTTTCAACTAAGAATAATAAAAGAATTTTGGTAGTTGGCGAAAAGTATGTAAGTTGGGAAAAGACCTATAAAAAGGTGTCTGGATGTAAGAGCTAGACGTGAATCCAAAGTCGTAAAGCCTAACACATAACACAGTCCACCCGATCTCTACGAAGGGTCTCTAAACATCCAATTAGCAAATGGTAACAGAGGCTGACAGAGAGGAATATTACATGTGTAGGATTACTTAGGAGATATCTTAGGCCACTCACAATGGAGTATTCTGAGTAGCTCTATATGGAGGTAGGGACCACGTTTAAACTTATACAGAAAAAAATACAGGCGAATATGTGCTGGAGAGAGCAGTAACCTACGACATAAAAGAATAGAAGCGCCAAGGCAAGTAAATTCTAATACTCTTTGCATATTTGTTACTTTTAGAAAAATACATATAGAGAGAAAGTTCAGAGAAAATACTTGTAGTCTACCTTAAGGCAATTTCTTGGAAGAGGATATAGTATAAATAGGTCTCATACAACAAAATATTAACATCTCTTTAAAACATAAACATCATTCAAGAGAGATCCCATTAACGTTATTATATTAAAACTCAGGACCATGTATTAAATAAAAACAAATAAATTAGATACCAGTCAATCGTCTTAATTCAGTAGTTATATAATAACAATGCAAAGACATACTCATTCAGTAACTTAATGAGTTCTACTACTATAAGTCAAATTATGTATGAACTGCTAGAGTTATATCCCATTCACAGCGTGTAAGTAGTTATCCCAATCGAATTTAAACAGTTTCTATAACGATGGAACAAAAGACAATTATAAGTGGCAAAAGGTAAATTATATAAGTAATATGGGATGATATAGTTATCACATATAGAGTATCATGACTAAGCTTAATCAAAGGGTGTAGTAGTTGGTGGGTAGTATTTTTTGATGATCCTTTGAGGTATTAGATATGAATGGTTGCCCTGTTAAAAATAATGATATGGTGCTTGTTTTATGAACTAAGTCGTGATAGCGTGCTGATAAAAAAAAACTGGACTCCTTGAGCATTAATAGGGTATGTGATGTAATTCAATTTAACAAAAGGGGTAAAAACTTAAGTTATGAGCCAGTTCCCCAAAAGTTGTGCGACCAAAACTTCTCATATATAATTGAGACCTAAGGCATGTGAAAATCTTGACTGACGGCTCCTGTAAATGGCTAAAAGAGAAGGATTTAATCACAACATTGGATCACATTAATATCTAACATACCTCGATGTTATATTATAAACATTAAGATAAGGATGTATAATCTCTGACCGTTAATACTAGTAAACGAGTTAAAGGTATCGCGCCCTACCTTTAACAAGCACCCAACTTAAAGGTTCTCTCCACTAAACTAAATGGTACATACGTAGAGACTACCAGACATCAGTCTCCTGACTCTCTATATTGTATGATCAATATACAGGTATGCTCATGCTAAAACATACAAGCAGTTATGTAGGCTCAGTTTAAAAGCATAAGCATTGGACTACATAGTATAGCACAATAAGTTCTACCTTTAAGAGCCCTTACCAAATCCCATTAACGTTATAACATTTATTAGTGCACTTGAGAGATATAGTGCATATTAATGATATACGTATTAACTCAAACATAATGTGCGGCGAAACCTGGAAAAACTAAACTCGGAACAGAGCAAAAGATTTCACAAGGCCAAGAGTAGATAATCTATACTGTCAAAGCATGTATGAGATGTTCAGAACCGTAGCTTGAAAATCTAAAATAATTTTATATAAAGACCACATTTGAAAACACACCAGAAGTATAATAATAAATCACACTATATCATTACATCTAAAACGCTTCAAAGAAGAGTTTAGGAACTCGCCCTAAACTCATTATATATATACATTAGATTGTTTAATTAACCTAATAAACATAACCTAAACTAATCTATTATACAGTACGAAATCAGAGCACGTGACGAGCAGATGATATAAATATTCTAATATTTATACAAATCATGAATAGCGTATGAAGTTTATGTATTTATTTATAAATTTTTAATAATTATCTTTTATCTTAAAACATTTTTTAAGTTTTTGATAAAATAACTTTATAATTATTTTTTATTTTTCTTATTAAAACTTTTGTTTTATAAAAATAAAATATCTTTTATGTAAATATTTTAGTATATTACTAATCATTAATTCATTAGAATATTCTTTTTCTTTTTAAAAGGAAACTTGTGTTTATTTTTGATTTATTTTCTTTATAAAGTCGGGTTTTTTTAAAAAAAACTTTTTATTAAATTTTATTCTTATGTGTAATAAACTGTTTGATGTGTGTTCTAAAATATTATAACTCAATCTGATATAGTAATATAAAGATTATCTACGCTGTGCACGAATGTTTTTAAGTAAGAAATAAATGCAACCCAATCATCATTTCTCACAATATAGTTTAGTTCATATTGTAATAAGATACAGAGTGTTTTTGAAATTATAACAACTCTAAATGAGTGAGAGTTACTAGTAGCCCGATTGAGGTTACGGCTATTTAATAACCCTTGCAATATTTTGTTCATTTTTTATATAAACACTGGGTTATTCACTTAATAGTAAAATTTCATAGGCAGACTTTAACATGAGGTATACAAATATTTTAGTAAATTCCATTAAATCCAGAAAACATAATATTATTATGACAATTATGATAGGCGCTATATACATCATTGTGAGTGATCGTGCATGTGTCAATAACATTTACTTAAGGCGATTATCAGAAAAAATAATTCATATATATCATGGATATAGAGATCTGTGACTCCCTAAAACGGACTATGTAACACGTGCAAGAATCAATTTTGCCACATTCTATAATCAAATATCTGTAGATAAAACCAACAAAAGATTTTTATTCATTGTATTTTCCAATGATCTTTTTCTAACTTGTATGAAACTTGATGTAGGCATAGTTAATTATAAGAAGGATTTTGTTTGATACGATTTATTAAGAAATACATTCTGAGTGCAACAATAGGCTATACTTATGATATACCTCAAATAACCAAGTGTGATTCACCCTCAATCGTAAAGTACTAGGAATCTTAGTATAAAACTTATACAATAACAGATATAATCAAGGTTCTAGTCCCCCTAGGCGTTTAACTACACTATACATTTAAAAAAAAAACCAAGAAAAAAACAAATAAAAAAATATCTCACTAGCTCCAGCGTGTCATCCTGTAAATTTCTTTAACAAAGATATCAAACTATGCTATAACGCTTGGGAAAAGACTTTTACACAACATAAATTTTATTATTCTGAACTTAGAGGCCATATTAATATCAAAGTAAAGTTTAATAGAAACAATGGTAGATCATTAGTATTGATTATATAGATAGAAACCAAAGAAACACAAAAACTCTGCGTGTGCAACTGTCAAATTGTCAGAAGAGATAGGAACATAATAAATAGGGCCTACAATTCATAGACTTGTCGTATGCCGGACGATAACCATCTGAAAGAAATAGCCTCCTAGCATAGGCGAAGCTGCCTAAATATATGATACGCACTCCAAGGAGAAATTCAATCACACCTTGCGGAGGCATCCCAAGATAAGGAGAAATTTAATGCCATTACAAAGAGAACGACGATTTTCATCACCCAAACTCATTTGTCCTCAGATGTTGCATATAGCAACATGAGTGCCTTTTTCGGGATATATCACTAGCGGAGCATACCACTAGTCACTCCTCTCGACTCACTCACAGGAGAGAAATGGAACCCATATGGTTTAAAAGAAACTCTCTCGCTTATCGTTTTCCACTCTGCATCTCGGTAGGATCTGTATAGCTCTGTAGCGATTCATTGCCAATCGAGCAATTGGTGGTCCAATTTTGTAACCCCGTTGTGGTAACTCCGTTAGTTTATCAGCGAAATGAGTAAAGTCTTCATGTGGCGAAATAGCATACAGAAAAACCATCTCACTCAAATTATTGTGTGTAACTATATGATCACCTCGGGCATGGTGAAATTGCTTTCCCCTATTTTTAATGATCCTCGAACATTATTTTAATATGTTGGGCTCCAGTTATGGTGATGATAAGGCCCTAGTTTAAATAGAGGTGCAAAGCTCGTATTGAGGTACTGTTCTGCAGCCTAGCTCTAGAGACTATAGGCCCTAACCCCGAGTTATATGAGTGAGTAACACCCTGCTCTGGAACATTTCAATCCTCACAGATTAGTGTTCGCGTGTTTTTTAGATTGAGCTCCATGCATTAATAGAAGTATATGCGTTACTCAATCAATATATAAGGTTTGTTAATTATTAGCCTCCGTATTCACTTACTAAGTCGCTGAAATTTAGGTAGACGCATAATATTATAGAAATATATAATTCATAGTCTAAGACACCATTCTCACTGAGTCTACAGCTCAACTCTCTATCTTGTGTCATATTTTATCCTTCTCTGTATATAAGAATCTAACACACGTTAAGGGTAAGCGACACCCGAGTCTCGCTATCTCAACTTTAAGTGTGCGATTACTTAATAAAGTCGGTATCGATACATCTTGATGAATTCTTCAAACGAAATGAATAAGGGGTCTATTATTTGAAACCTTTAATTGAATAGCAATACAACCCAATGGCATCTAGACAGCTTCTATATTTGAAGAAATTATAAATTTCCCGACCGATACAGGAGAGACGAAAGAACCTTTCGAAAGATTTAGATATATACAACTAAAGAGTTATTTCCGTAAGATAGTGTAATACCGCAGGTAAAAGTTAGTAGTGCAGCAAAGAATCGAGTCACAATGCTGACTATAATTATGTAGACAATGAATCCACCAAAAAAAGAATTCCATTTGGTATTCCAATATGTATACCACAATCTCTATGAAATCAATATGTAACATGAAGATGCGATTATATGTTCGGTCTGGCGGATAACTCTCCCAGGAAATTCTAGTAAAGACTAAGATCGAGGAGCAATTTTTAATGATAGCGCGCTGGTACTCTCGACCCGATATCTCTATGAGAATAAACGACCCTCTCCCAACTATGAAAGTCTATTTTGACTAATCAGAGGACCATGATACAGATTCTAGGAAGGTGTGTGAACTCATATAGAATAACAAGCTTGGAGGCAGGAGTGGTAAGCCAGTTGATAGTCATCTGCTAACGTGAAGTTTGTACGAACAATGCGTTGTGATACCACAGTAGTAAATGAGTATATTAGTTGCGTTTGTAGTGTCCCTAGCAACTATTGGAAGCGATGCAGAGACAATATAACTCTAAAGAGAAGAAGTGTGTGCTCAAAAAAATACCGACTCCCGACTTGGCTCTTATGATTCATGGGGTGGCAAACATTGATAATGCATGTAGTCCGGGTGCGGGTGGCGAAACTAATTTGACGCCTTAATGTATTTAAAAAAAAATTTAATTTAAAAAGTATACAAATTTTGAATGGCTAATTTGCATGTTAATTACCCATAACAACTCAAGTATTACCTATGAGAATATATTACCCTTAAGGAATTTTTATCTCATATCAAGATCAAAATAAATAGCGAGAACCTAGTCATGACTCAGGCGCAAGGCATACCCGAACAGATAACAAGGGTGAAGTATATTAACCAGAACATTATAGTATGATATAACAAAAAGTAGCTCAAGAATCATGGGATCAGATATTATAGTATATTATACAGTAAATCAATATAAGCATAACGGAATATATAGACGCTAATAACTGGAATAAAGTGTGTCAGAGCAAGAAAGGGGCTAACAGTAGACATAAACCCAGGCGTTATATAAATAATAGAGAGGTATGTGTAACACCGTAGCAATACCTGAACACACAACTAATATTAACGGTCATAATATGAATAATACGGTTAAACTAAGGTATTTTTATTAAATGTTCCTTGCAACATTTCTGCTGTTATGTGCGCCATCTTTACAAATGACACTATCATTAAAATCATGAGAAACAAAACAAAATAAAACTCTGGGGTTCCGTAACCAATGGCTCTTAGGTACAAATATTACGTGATCAAGTTAGATCAGCATACAGTAGTTCGAACCAACATAAGGTCACATCGAGTGAATATTCACTGCTGATCAGTAGATGAGCCGGACACTCTAGCCACATTTGAGTACAATAAGCGTTCTGACCACCATTACCCCAAGTATTAGACTTTCACCGTCCAACTCATAATGGTATAATAGTCGAAATCAACGGGTAAATCACTGTGGGGACATGTAGATAACATGTAATCGATGATTAATGACCGTGTAAACTCTCAGAATGAGAAAATATGGAATGAGCATGTAAAACCAGAATATCCTATAATGGAGTCGAGCAAAATCCTCCCCACTGTAAGCACGTAGAGTTCAACATAACATAAGACCATAACTCAGGTAGCCTCCGAGAAACAGAAATAAAACTATAACCTAAAATACATATAACGCTGTAGGGTCACGAACAATGTTTAGCATAACCATACCACAAACATAACAATGGGACTAGGAGTAAAATTTAAGGATAGTAAGTGCATCAATGAATAAATATAGACCTAATAGACTGAGTAGGGGATAGTACGCGTGGAAACTCATTCGATTAAGGTAAAAAACGTTGAAGGTAAACCAAGCGAACAATATATAGAAAAGAACCTAGAGTAGGTGTAATAGTACACGCTCCAGACAATCACACCTATGCAAAGGACTCTATCCTGAGAATACAAAGCAAATGAAAGTAAGTGTTGAACTCTCTGCTACAACCAGGTTTATGTGTGGAAAACCTAGGCTACATCATTGAAGTCTTATTCAAGATATGACCCCTCCACATCTGTGCAGTTCAGTATATTTAACGCTAGACACTGGAGATATTGATATCGGGTAAACTAAAGACCGCATATACAACTATTAAAGGTACACCATCATGCAAGCATACAACTATCTGACCATAAAACTCAAACCTCACAATGAAGGATACAATGGCAAATAATAACTAACAAAGTCGTAGTCGTAAACAACACAATATTCGTAAACAGTTATAACTACGCCCTTGTTAAGTGGTAGACAAGTCAGTACCTACGGTGGCTCTACAAAGAAGCCTCACACACACGGAGCTAAATGCATCAAAAGCAGGCGATCAAGGTAAACTTAGAACATAAATAACTCACCGTTCTACCCAATGCCTGTGGAAGCACAAAATACATAAATACAGACAATTAGCAATAACTATCTCCCTGTGGGAAAATGCCATTAAAGTTTCCTATACAAGTGTCAACACCCCCCATTACTGAATATGACTGGTGAAACAATTATAGTACCATGGTTCGAGCAAATAGTGACCAGCCCGAACTGAAATAGAAGGGCAAGACAAACCTTAACAAGCCTAATTAACGAATGACGAGATATAGGAACCAATTAACGAAACAGGAACAAACCTTCTAACTATAAATCTTTTTAATAACAACTCTAGATGAAATCGTAATCTCATTAAAACACGTAGAGTTCGGAGATCAAAAGATCTCATATAGTAACGAATGTCATCTATTACAGAGAAGCGAGATAAGGCATGAATGTTGCTCTGCTAAACAATCTACTCTCTATAATCGGAGTTGATCCATCTCTCAGATAAATAAACATGTCGTCACTATTACTGAATCGATTAAGAAAAATTATTGGACGGCTAACTATGCCTCTGCCATCATCAGTCTCTACCTCTCTCGAATCTTTTCAAAGGGTGAGAAGGATTTCCCACCGCTTGTATTTTCTGGTTGTTGTTGTTCTAGACTTCTCCTCCAAGGTCCAACTATCTCTTTTCTTACAATTAAAGGTGGGTCCTGAACTCGTATAATGACACAAACTCAAGCTCTACTGGCACTAAGATATCTATGATGATTAAGTCAAATAAGCTTGAGATATAACTCCATACACTTGGCTCTTGTAAACTCATCAACTTTGCAGCAATTAGATTAAGAGTCACACCTCTCAAAAATATCTGCCTCAAACTCATCTGAGCGTAACCACTGAATTGATACGCATACATGAGCAATTACAGCCCATTACGAAACTGAAGGCAAACATTAATAACTATTATACGGTGTGCACACACAAAACTACTTATACTCTATACATTAGATTAGACAGACTCAGACCAATGTTCCCTTTAGGCCCATAATTATGTAATTAAATCTTTCATTTAGTAAACCCTAACACTCTGAGGAACCCCCTATACACATTACATTTAACTGTGTACTGCGTAATTAAAATAAAATTATTCAAACTATGCTAAGACCAGCCTCTCCTACTACAACCAACTTCAGATCCCAATAAGGAAAACAATCATTTATAACAATGGCGTTAATCAAAACCACCCAATTTCAACACCAATTTTGCCTCAATACCACTAGTATTCCCGTAAGCTCACTCTATCTCACCCTCCGGGTATAGTCAATCTGGCAACTTAACTATGAATAAGAGTTATCACATGTAGCACATTTAGATCCTCTGGCGTCAGATAAATTTAGTCAGGAGTAAACATAACATAAAAAATAAGTTCGTAGATAACGAGCGTTAAGTAACGAAATAGGTAGCAACGAAATAGCCGCCAACAAAGGGGTCTGAGCAGCAAAATTTCCACTGTCCCAGCACTCGAATCTCGCATAGGAGTAAATACCACTACTAACTTCCATAACACCAGATGTCCCTACTCTACCAAGCAATTACTCACACCATTCTGATAAACTCTAAGCTTACACAGTTCAATTCTACTAATCTTGTCTATAGTTTTCCTATATCGTAAACCTTCCAAAACATACAAGTGAATACGCGCGTACTCACCGCTGACAGTATACAATAGTACACTTGTGGGCTAATTTCAAATCATGTTATGTCCGTAAGCAAATGTCATGCATCAATAATCTCCCTAGCCAGACAACTAAGTTATATTATTCACTCTTTAAAAGCAAGTGAGTGAACTTTACCATCCAAACTCTCATTCATCAGTGCACCTATTCGGCACAAACAATTCAAATCTGAAATCCTCATATTTATAGCTTTCAGCTCATATGTATCGAGCGATCCCCCAAAATTTTATTTTCACTACGTAAGTATCTTACCCAATAAGCTGGTGAAAACCTCACCAAGGGGGGGAGCGAATTACGCACTTTAGAAAGGGTGGTATATAACCACCATAATAAATAGATGTGAGGGTCTAACCCTCAATAAGGTAATGCCCGTCTATTAATATAGTAAATAATAATATGAATATAATAATATATGTTTAATTTTATTTTAATTATTTCAATTTTAATATATTATATTGTTCTTTTATATTACATATACATATAACTATATATATAATTTCATTAAGAATAAATATGTATATATATATATAGTATTACTCAAAGGTTATAATTACGTTCTGTTAATTATAACCTATCGTTCGGGTATAGTTATGACTCACTTAACTCATAATATATTAATTATATCTGGCTATTTAGTCATAAATGATAGCTTATTATTTAGAAGGTGTAACTACGGTAATGTTTATCATATTATTCTGCTACTAGCGTGTGAATATTTCAAATGAGTGGGTTAGTCGGGGAGAAGGTCCCGGAGTACCCCAGTACCTCGTTGGGGGGCACCGTTGCCAAATAGGTCTCAGATTTTTTACTCACCGGACATTCTATACGTAGACACTCTCCTTCAGGGGTACAAGCAGTCCACGGGTGTATTACCGAAGGTTCGTGGCAGTCATGGTCTTACAGCCAATATTTTCATGCGTGTTTCCAAAGTTTGCCGCACCAAAGTAACCGGAGGGTTCCGCGCGTCGGAGTCATTCTGGTACCTCTGATTAAAAATATACACACATAAGGAAACCCTTCATCGTCACATCGCGAGCAACAATATGACCTATATTCTCAAGTTTTTCTATCGTAACTTTTTTCATGCATATACGAATAATATATTGTGTGGAGAAAAGAGTCACTTATATTGACTCCATACTGTGGTTGGATTATCAACACAGACGTGTACAATATTTTTTAAACTTTCTCGAGGTGCACATTTCTATATGTGTATTGACAATTCCACTAATTATTAAAGTATTGTTTATTATTATATAAACCTGAGGTTTTTATCAAATCCACTCTACTGACCAATAGAGTTTTATCAAAGATTGGAGAGCTCGGGTTCCCACGTTATAAATAGTGAAATGTATCCCTCTTGCACGTCCATTTACCTTCTGTGTGTACTACCTCTGTATAAGCGAAATTACACTGACGGTGTATAGAGATCGGCATGACAGCATATAGCAGCCGGTCGATCGTGGTGGCGGCGTGTCTACGTAAAACGTGATATTAGTCCTATCAGGTTTTGAGGAGCCTCAATGGTAAACTGACTTCCTACTAATACTGAACTCATGCCAAGCTCCACCACCAAATCTCGTAGATGAAGAATTAAATTTAATGCCACCTCACCAGGGGTGGGAATTATCTAAGGAATCTAGAATCTTTATTAATGAAAGGACCTCGTGTATACCGAGTAGTCGTTACTACTCTATATGTCAAGTTAATCATCAGGTGAGGGCCACAATGATCTTCGTCCACAAATCTGGTTCCTAGCGACACCTCTACCATACGTATCGTGATAGAGCGCATCATATTGTCGAGAGTCCAGCAAAACTGTAACATTTAAAGATATTTTCCAATCCGTCTGATTACAAACTCCAATGCCAATATTATTTGGTGTGAATATAATACGATACGTATTTTATAATTATAATTTCTCTGTAACGTAATATAGCTGTAAATGCGTCTAAAATTCGCAGAATTTGCATCGCGACAGAAACCGCCAGATACTCCTCAGAAATCCACACTAACTCTTTTCTAAAAATTCAACTCTGAACCTATGCACCAGTAATTTTTCGGAACTCAAAGTATTACGAAACATATTAATCGATAATAAATTAAAATTGTATTTAATATTAAATAGGGTGAGCAGGCGATGAATCCTCCTTACACTATCATGCTGGTGGAATGACCCAACAAGAGGTGAAGAACGTAACTTCTGTTACACAGCTGTGTATGGCAGTTGTTTACCTGCGATACAAGTTTTCTATACCACCGCCAAATATCCTCATAATGTGATTAATTTTGAACTTTAGCAAAACCTATGATTCAAGGCATAACGTTCTAACCACTTGTTGATTATATAACGAGTAAGTCATAGATGACGGAGCGTTGGAGCTGGAGCTGGAGCCTAAAAGTTACATAATTCATAATTATAATTAATATAATTTAAAATTAATTATAATTAATAATTATAATATATTATAAATAATAATAATAATAATTATAAATTAAATAATGAAATAATATAATAATATAATTATATAATAATAATAATAAATTAATATTAAGTGAGATATTGGTTAAACGTGCTTATATTTCTTTTATCAATAGACAGAAATATTAATGTCTCTAATAAGTAAAAATCCTAGTGATAGTGGTATAAGTCGTGTTTTAGGTAAGTAGGATATCTATGAGTAAGCCGGGAGTTGTATAATAGTGCTAGGTAATGCCGACGAGGGTATATACTCAGGGATGTCATACTCGCCAAAACGGACCATTAGCAGGTGAGCTCGAGCTTCCTATGAAACGGATCTTTTGCAGAATCTCGAATTGCCCGTCTCCTAGCCTCTCCTCTCAACTTCTACTTTCTTCTCCTCGTCTCTCTCCTACTCTCTATCGGATAGTAATAATCAAAATAATATATAAATTAAATTAATTAAATTAATAATAATATATAAATAATAAATAATAATTAATAAATAATAATATAATAATAATAATTTAATAAAATATAATATATAATTATAAATTAATATAATAAATATTAATTATATATAATTATAAAAATATAATAAAAAATTTAACATGACAAATTTCAAATATCCTTTCATCTGAATAAAAACATGTTAGTTTACTTATTCAAGCTGATAACGGGTGACTTTGATTAAGATAACGGTATAGGCATACATAACTCGCATTCCTAAGGCGTAACGGGATAAACGTTTTATATCTGTTAACATAACATATACTTTATATATATAATTAGATTAATATTATATGATATATATATTATATATATATATATATTAAATATATTAATATATTATATATATAGTGATAATTTTGATAGTATTAAATAATACTCATATAATCCAAAAAACGACAATATGCTATACTAAGACTCTGAGAAAATTGGGTTAAATGTACATTGCTGTGGTAATTGATACTGGTCCCTAATTTATATATATAGTGCGGAATATGTAAAAAATAAAATAATAAACGACAATAATAAATAAAAAATATAAAATAAATTTAATAATAAAATATATAATTTCTTACGTTTGTTAAGCATTTACCCAGCATAGACTCTGAATAAATTGTAATGAAGTATTAAAAAAATATATTTGGAATCCTTGTTAAATTTTAGTTAGGATATAAAATAGTATAAAAATAAAAAAAATAATAATAAATAAATAATAAAAATAAATTAATGGCTAATATTTTTATTTAGGAGCAAGGGGACATAGTATATAATATATATTAATAATTAAAATATATATATATTTTATTATAATATATAATTATAATTATATTAATATATATATATATTAATAGTATTATTATATTAATTATATATTATATATATATATGATATAATATATATATATGTAATATATATTAATATTATAGTATATATATGTTATATTAATTAATATTAGTTATGGTATATATTATATAAATATATATATATATATATTATTATATAATATTATATTTGTTTAAAGTATTTAAGTAGTTAACACTCATGGCAATTGTAGAAGGGTGATTCTAGAAGTCAGGATCGATGAGGTGAAGAACAACAGTGGTGAGACCTTTTTTTAATATATCCAATTAACCTCGTTAGGGGGGGGCTGAGAGGAAACCCCCGAGATCAACCATTAATACCAAATACCCAAATATACTAATGATAATATATTAATAATATATCTATTTATATAACACTTTTCCGCTTCTAAACTAGAGTAATTGGACTACTAGCATTCAGCAATGTATTGCCTAGTATTTCCACTAGTAGGATCTGAGTAATGTATGTATTTTGATGATAATATGGATTGTGAGAATATTTGTGGTTTTAAACTTGAATTTTCACTCATAAATTAATAATATATATAATAATAATATAATATATAATTTAATATATTAATTATTATATATATATATATATATATATATATTATAATATATAGATATATATTATATATATATAATACATAGATATATATAATATAAATATTATATATATATGTTATAAGTAATTATATTATAATATATATAAATTATATAATATATAATTATAGCTATATATAAAAATTATATTACTATTATGATATTATATATTAATTATTATTATTAATTAATATATATTATAATATATTATATTATATATAAATATGTCACATATATACATATATATTATATATTAATATTAATATATTTAATAATTATATATATATATTATTATATATATATAATATATAATTTAATATTAATATATAATACAGGTTATCAGTAGATACTCCCAAATAGCATTTTATCCAATATGTTATAATCAATTATTAATTAGATATATTTATATAATTAATAGTAGTAAATGATTATGTGATTTTAGATATTATTATGATGGAAAATATGAGTGGTAATTGAATTGAAATTAATATATTTATTTATTATTTTAAATAATTATAATTATAAGTATATTAATTATATATATTGATTATATACAATTATATCTAACTTAATTAATTATAATTCTAATTTATATAATATGATTATATAGATTAGATAATAGAGATAGAAATAATAATATAATAGTATATATTTTTAATAATAATATGATAATTAATTAATTAATTAATAAATTATAATTGAAAATTAATATAATGAAATGAGTATGCAAAAATTATTATTCATTAATATATATTATATAATTATATTATTATATTATTATTATGATAATTATTATTATATTATTATTATTTAATTTATTAATATTTTTAATAAAAATAATTTGAGTGTGAGAATAAGAATAATATTATTATTATTAATTATTATTATTATTTATTATAGTTATTGATAATTGTTATATTATTAATTTAATTATTAATTTATTATATTAATTAAGATGAATTATTGTCATTAATATTAAATATAATATAATAATTATGTAAAATTTTATTTGTATATTTTATAGAAGTAATGATCAACAAGTTTACGTTGTAGTATTCAGTATAATACGTTAACATATGACCTAACTTACGTAATAATTAAAAGTTATGATCTAGGTATTTTTGTTAAATAAAGTTGTTATAATATAGATAATATATTATTTTATATAAACGTAGATATAAACATTAAATTATGGATAATTATTAAAATAAATTCTTATTATATAATATATTTTTTAGGACGGATATCTTTTTATAGCGAAGTTTTAATGTTTAATTATATTAGCGCAGGTAAGTAATTAAAATTTTTAAATAATTTAGCTTGAGGTAATTTTGAAGAAAAAATTATTTCAATCCGTTATCCATTTTCCCAATGGTGTGTCGGGTTAAGTCTAGGGAGTCGATTGTGATTGTCTAAAATTAATCGACTCTGGGTGATCAGGGAAGTCCGGTTGTTTGTAATAAAATTACCGTAACATATATATTTATTTATTCTGGGAGTCGGAGGTCCCGTGAGATGAGTCAGATGTACGATAGACTTTACTTACCTATTATATTAATATCTATTTTTCTTCAGACTTATAATTCATCCTCCAAAATATTATACATATATACTCATGATAATATATTAAATATAATTAATAGTTAATATATACAATTATATATACATATATGATAGCTTAATCTTAATAATATATATATATATTATATAGGTAGCCCTTCGAAAGTATATATATCGATATTATATATATATTATTAATATATATATATATAATATAAATATATATATTAGGAATCTTTTCAGGTAATTAAGAAAATTTACCCAATTAACTTTAATTTAATCGTCTCGTAATTAATTATTATTAAGTTTATAATATTTCCGTATGGAGAATAACGCTTATGCCGTGTTTATTTGTGTTGTTCAAGGGCTTTATATGTAGTGAAAATAAATTTAGAACAATAAATAGAGATATGTATTCCTCAAATATAGAAATACTCAAATTATTTTAAAAACCACTGCTTTATGCATTAAGTTTACTGAATTAAAAATCAAGCTGGGGTTATTAAAAAATTAAGCATTAGAATTTTAAATTCACATCTGTTATTCATAAGTCGTATTTGAAATAATATTTTCAACATGTACAAGATAAAGAAAATAAACATACAAAATCCCGTAGTGTACCATTATGATTCTAGATAGTTTAAATACACGCGCTTAACCCTTCAGGTCTGATGTAAGTTGAGAAGTGACAGATATAAAAATAACTATAATATGATTATAAAACCATTTAATAAGAAAATGAGTGGTGAAAGTAAGGATGCTTGGATCTGCCGCATGCTGCAGTGAAATGATAGCCCCCCACACAACTGTTGCAATCTTTATAATCAGAGTGTAAGCGAGAAACCTCAAATAGCGGCAAGCACGACCACGTCACTCCGGAAGTGAGTTAACCCAGCTATGAGGAACTATAGCTCAGGGCACAGAGCTCTGCCGACCAGAAGCAGCGCGGAAGTGGTCAGACTGGTTCGCAACAG
>JABUQX010042198.1:0-15000 GCA_015478945.1 Trachelipus rathkii
CAAAGTGTATAAGTGTAAAAAAAGTGTTTACAGGTATATTTATTAATCTGTGGCTCGTTTCAAGGAAATCTCTTAAATAAATTTGGAACGACAGGGTAAAGGACCTTCATTTAATTTCCTCTTTATTTGTTGAAGATATAAGTATATAAATAGTAATAATAATTCTGAGAGCTTCGTCTAGGTTATAAATGTTGAGCGCGAATGTATAGTGATCCCTCCTGGTCAAAGACATACCTGTAATAGTAAAAAATTTACAATTTTGATTCAGTGATAAAGCGTATTCAAGCTTATTCTATTATTTGTTAATGTGTTCATAGCAAGGAAACTCTAAAATTAAGATCTTTGTAATAATGACTAACATGTGATATTCATTACGAATGTGCGTGTTCCTACAATGCATTAATGAACTTACTATGTTGTTAAGAAGCAGTTGCTCCATCATGGTAATGCGAAAACACATAGGCAAGGCAGATTGTGAGGACTGGATAATTCCTCGTTATGGTACTCTGCACTAAACCGCTTCGAAAAACTTACATAATTTGAACTTAGTACGTATAGGGTGCGTAAGTCAAGCTGATCTATTTAATAATAGTATAAAGACAGTAAAAAGACACATGGATATGTTGAGACTGTCCCAATCAATTACAGTAACATGCTCATGCAAAACCCATACAGCACTATTGGGCTCATAAATATCTTAGGTACATAGTATAAACTATAAACTACCTAGGCTACTACCAAAAGCAAAAACTATAGTTAAGGTACATACTACATTTTTTTGCTTTTATATACCAAAAAATTATAAAAATATAAAATAATTTTTATTATAAAAAGAAATATCTATAGACTTACCCTGTTCATGATCATAGACAACCAAAGATTGTTGATGCATTTATGATATTGATAAGTCAGTATCAAATTTGGTAATTGTGCAGTTTCTGTTGATAGCTTGGCATTTAATTATTATTTGCAATATAAACTGTAAATGTTTTAATGTTGTAGAAACCTTAAAATAGGAGCAGGTAAAGTAAATTCAGTAAAGTTTATTATCTGAATAATTTTACAGGTTTTCCACTTCATAGTATATTAGGTTAAAATTTGGGTAAGTGAGTAATCATTAAGTTCTTTAAAGTTTTTTTTTGCACAACCGTGAAAAATGGTCAATGTGTTTAATATTGGTTGAATGCTATGGTGAGATTTAGTGAGTGTTGTATATAGGATAACTAGTAAGTGCAATGTATCAAGCTACTATATACTCTGGTTATATTAATATTGTTATATTGTGTAATTACAATTTTAAAATTTCTTCTCCTTACTATTATTTTATTTTTTTGATTCAGTGTTACAATAAAAAAAAACAATATAAGTACGCTTAGTGTTATATAGATAATACAATAGATCATGGGCCTCTTAGGTAACTATAAAATTAGTTGGTGCAGGCTCCGCCAGTGTAAATTATATCTGTATATTCGAATGATCCTATACCATATGACTAGATTATTAACTAGCGCACTTGATGCGAAAGAAATATATCTATTTGATATATAAATTTTTGAGTCTAGAGTCGAACGAGTGAGTTTATGAACATTCACACGATTAATATGTCGTTATTGCGACAACCTGAGAATTCTTCAAAAAATTTATCATTGTTGGTTATTATATTTGTGCTATGAATAGCAAGAGGGAAATGTCTAAATATAGTTTTGTGTGCAGCCATTCAACCTGATGAAACAAATGAATTATTTATGAAAAGAATTGCGAAATTTTTTTTTAACATCGTTTCTAATATCAGTTAAAAAAATTGGACCTCCATAGGTAATTTTATGTAGACAAGGTGTTTGAGGTATCTCTGCTTGCCGCACACACTAGTAAGAAATGTATTCTAGCAATATAGTCTATTTCTATCTCCAGTCAGATAATATATGCGGGCGGAGATAAAAATTTGTGTTATCTCATGAGAGAGCTGGAGTGAGCTATAATCTGATTATGTACTATTTGTGTATGGAAGACAAGGAGAACAAAGACTATTCTTTATTACTCATTAATGTAATGTACACTCTCTTGCATTGTGTGAGATAAGACTATTTTTGTCTCTATATCGTGTCGGGGAAGTTCAGAGATTATTGCAGGTTCGTTAGTTTTTAGGTTAACTCACCCAGGAAGCACATCATTAATATCTCTTTATGAATTTTATATATTATGCACTAGCTATAATCGTGTAATCTGAACGTAGTTATAAGATAGCGTCAGTATATATCAGAGTCATAATCCACATTTGATACTCTAGAGTTACTATATATTCCGGTAAAATGAAACCAAGGAATATGGTCTCTGATTATTAAGTCTAATTGAGTATAACATAGCTGTATATCATGTATTTGAGTACCCAGTTTTAAAGATAGAGAGAATTTGGGCTACTATGATAATTTAATAGTATTTAGCAGGTGTTTTAGAGGTATCTTATCCTTTGCGAAACCGTGATATAAATTATAACAATTGATATATGTGTATAAAGTGTTAGGATCTAAGTACTTATTTAGTATTGTTATATTATATTATTAATAATCATTATACTCATTGTTATGACAGGAATGATTGAGTAGTTATAGCTATAAATATAGCATAGAATAAAGTAGCTAAATCTTTATAAGTTATTGTGATTATATTTAAAATAAAGTTATTATCTATAGTATATTGATAATTATCCGGATCCTATCCCAGAATAATGACACTTGAGGGATCTTCCAAACCTAGAGTTAATATTATAGGTCAAAGTTAGAATAGTTAGGGAAGCTACCTGAGCAGCATAATGAGCAGCAGACAAACCAGTTATAGAAATAATGAATAACTACATTTTATTAGTAAATTTGGCTAATATATGAAGATATAAGACTATAGTCACACATGATTAATTATATATGTATATCTAATTAATTAAATTAGCAATAAGGAGTATAAATCTAAATTAGGTTTTTAATGTGTATCTTATCATATATTCATGCTATAAATAGATCAAGATATTATAAGATGATATTAATATTATAGATGCCTGGCTACAACTGAATGAAATAGTAGTTTATTTAATAAAATGAGTAAGTCAGATGTATTGTAATGGTTAATAAAAATTAACACATTAGCACGAGAAAACCAGAGATGAAATAGTATTCAAATTTGAAGATATTCAATGATTTTAAATAAGTTGCATAGTATACAAGCTTTATTTCTATATTAAGGTTAGATAAATTATAATGTGTAAATTATCAACAAGATTAAAAATGTTTTACAAAAATTTGTTAATATTAATATTAAGAGGATAAAGTTATAGAATTTTTGAATAAAAGAATATGCAGGTTAAATCTAGTTATAAGTAAATAATACTTGATATCTACATCAGTTTTTATTATTAAGAGTAGGAATTTCTTCTTATGGTTAATTAATATTTTTGAGTAGAGACATACAGGAGAATAATTCTCGGTACGTTTTAGCACTAACCGAAACTCATATATTCACTCCTCTACGACGTTCCGGATTTCTGATATGTGAGACATTCTCAATGTATCCAAGGTATGATGAGACGCTGTATGAGATATAAACATTATTTATATTTATTATAGTGAGTCAGTTAATAACAGAGATAATAAGAAATCTTCTGTTTATAGTAAGATAAGCTCCATTAATAATTTGGTGTGTTATCAAAAATTATTTTAAATAGAGTTATATAGTTCTATCAAAATTGTTGAGACATAGTTACAACGTAAAGAAAATCTAAATTGTTTTAATGTGATATACGCTTCACTTGACATTACTAGCACAATAACAGTATATAATAAAATTAGAGGAATTGTCCGGAGCCACTACTCCATATCTCAAATATATATATTGACGCAGTAATTGGATCGATGGAGGTTATTGGTAAATGCTAACCGCAGCAAAATTCTATTACAAAATGTTCATGACGTAGTGATGAGAGCGTAGAGCGAGAGAGTCATTTATATGTAGTGTAATGTAATGTTTTTAACGTTGAGTTTGGGGGTTACGTGGGGCTGGAGCGAAATATCATGTTCCACCCTAAACAAAATAGATATGAATAAAACTTAGGAACACCCCTTCATCTATAATGCATTTGGCATATATAATATATAAATACAAAACTACTTCTAAAGAATAATAATATTATCATATCCAGATCAGACAAGGATGGAAAAAAATATTATAATTTTTCAATGTTAAGATTAATTTGTATTATTATAATAGCAGAATTTAGTTAAGATCTATAAATCCATTATAGGAATACAATTTGACTTAACTGTTTATATTATCAAATACTAAATATATATATAAGAATATATCAACAATAGCTGAATAATAATAGCAATGATAATTATAATTAATATTATAGTTTCCCACAAGACTTTGCATGTTGAGTAAATTAATAGTAATAAAAGTGTTGTTATATAAATTATAATATATGGATCTTTAATTTTCAATTATATATATGTAATGTATCATTATAAACGAGCTTATGCACGATAATTATATATATTAGTGGTGGAGTCCAATACAGCTAATTTAGGCCACACAGGTTCTTATCTGTAAAGATATATACCTAATATCTTATCTACAACACAGATAGATATAATAATTTTTTGACAAGTAAAATGTGTTAATTTTAGAATATAAGTTGTAGTGTATAGTAATACGCGCGAGTACAGTCAAAAGGCACTTATTATATATATATATTTGAGCTAAATAATTCCATTTACATGCTTATCATAGCTATATATAGGAAAGACTAATATATTGATATACTTTATTAAGAAGATTTTGCTAAATGATCTAGTCGCACAGACTCCTGATATAAAGTATGTAGATAACTAGGGTAGAATAAAAGGAAGACCTATGAGAGAGGCCTTGAATCCTCAAGAGACTTAAACTGAGAATAATCAGTATTAATGGGACAGTAGGGACACCGGAGAGTATCTTTGTGGTGTTCCAATTACACAGTAGTCAAACTATAAATCTGACACACATATTTTTATAGAGTATATTACTAGTCAAGTTCGAATGGAATTTAGTAAGACATGAATAATAAGAGACACTAGCATTACTATATTCCGAGATAATATTGAGTATTATACTTATAAGCTGCATGTATTTATGAGAGGCATTATACTCATGAACGTTTTGATTGTATTCATAGCGAGAATACACAAATGATATATATTATTATTAAATAATATATGGAAATGGACTTAGCTAAGTATATTCTTATATTTTATATCATATTTATGCAAAAAAGCTATTTATATAGTTTTTCATTTGAAATACACAGCACGCATATCAACAGAAAAGATATTATGAATTAAGAGGTAGTCATCGACAGTATTAACGGGTCTAAGCACTCCGTGTACTTAATGCATATGCTGAAGTAGAACATATAAGATAGAGGTATATGTATTATGTTTATAGTTATTAAAGATATACTTTTCGATAAATGCAGCTTTAATATTTAATTTATCAATACTTTGTATCATGCAGCATTACATTGTGATGGAAATGTTTATATTATCCAAGTATTATATTGCTAGAGATTTTTAATAATGCAGTTAAGCCTTGATCTTAATGTTTCTTTATAACTCATTAATAATACGGATTAATAACGAGTATAAATGGGAGTGAAATTATATTATGTGTGTATATTATAGGATAAAATTAGTAGATAGTAGGTGAGAGTAACCGTGATATACATTGATTATATTATTGGTTGATACTATCTTAATACTTGCATGAGACCAAATAACGTATGGTGATACATGCTGAGATAATTGCTTGTAACTAGTTAAAGCGTAAGACCCCAACTAACAATTTCAAGATGTTGGTTCTTAAAGGACATCTAACTTTCTCAGCCATAGGATACCATTTTTGAGTACATAAAAGTATCATTGTTCTATAGAAATCACTTCGGTTCAAGATTAATAAAGATGGCAGTTAGGATTTACATGTTTTAACAATATTGTAATGGACATGTGTGTAGAGCAAAGTTTCTACATGCAGCACATAAATGGTTAAATTAATAACTTTAAGCTATTATATTTTACAATTTGACCACATATATATATATATAGAAGCGTAGTCCTAATGAACTTATTTTTATATATTTTGAGAGATATATGAAATTTAGTGTATATGATTGCTCTAAGCTTAAGGAATAAAAAATATTATATATTCGCGTATTACTATATGTATTCTCTATATATGGTTATGGAGTAGCGGAGTCTTCATTTCGAAAGATAATAATTTATTGGAAGCGATACTAAGAAGATTGCCAGTATATGAGTAGTAATAAAATGGAAATATTGATTAACATTGGTACTTATCGGTACTTTGTGATAAGTTGTGTGATTGGATGACGTTTAATCATGGTTGCATCATATTTATCTAACAATCCGAGGATGTGATAAAAATTTAGCAATTATTTTTTTAATTATATTAATGTGCAAATAATCAAGATATTTTAAAGACTCATTTCGTAATTATTTTTTATAATGGTCCACAGATCACTAAATCTTGTAAGTAGTGCCTTATTAGTATATAAGTTCAGTATAGAAATTTATTTGTTGAGATAAATGTTTAAGGAATTGGAAAAGTGAAGGAGGGGTTGTGAATCCGTTCAGAAAGTAATAATTTTGTTTTTCATAAATTCATTTATCTTATATGAATTTAAGTATATTCTTGTATTATTTTGTTTATTTTCTGGTTTTTTATCGGAAGATCAAAATCCTACATAAATGTCAGGGCGAGTCTGTGCACCCTATGAGTTCTTCATTCAGTGTGATATTTAGATTCTAGTAATTGCATGGTGTGTTCTCTAAGAGAAGAGAATCAACGGACCTCGTGTCAAAGAACACAGAGCAATGAGTTCAACAATCGCAAAGTGTATTTGAAGAGGTACTATATCAGCCGAATTGCATCCAAAACACTGTAACGCTGGGTCTCAAATTGACAATTTTACACCTTATACAGATTGCGTAGAGTATGTAGACAAACGACTATATATTATAGGTATCTATATTAGAAATAGTCAGTATTATCTAAAAAGCAGTACTGTTCAATTATATTTTTAGAATGCTAATATATTGTATTGTTAATATAATATATTAAAAAACAGATATATATATAAATATGATAGAATCTATATAAATTCTCTAGATTTAAAATATTCGTTTTTATGTAAAATTATATCAAAATATATTACTAAAATACTAGTATTATAATATATATTCTTTTCCTCTATGTTAGAATTCTTTCTTAGCTTTCCTTCAGATTTGTTCACCAAGAAATTGGGAGTAGGTGCGTGATTGAGCAGTTTGGGCTCAAGGTGAAATAAAAATGCAGTTAGGAAGAAGCATGGGATGCTATTTGAGGTCAGAAATACTCGAAGCTCAAGCCTACCGAACCTCTGCATCAGATAAATCTCATTTACACAATTTGTATGAAAGGCAGAGCAAAGATCCGATTTTAGTTTGAGTACACCGCCGCTTCTGGTACGCAGAAGATCGCCTCAAAGGTTTCATAAGCTTATTATTTTAATTAATGTGTATTAGCACGGAAAAATCTAAATTTGTTTTAATATTATTCATGTAAGATCGTTTCAGAATATAAGTATTTGCGGCAATCTAGGGTATAGAAGGATTCAAGTGCAGCTCTTTTGGAGGGCCTGATCTGACTTCATAACCACAAACCCAGCGTAAAAATTTATACTCTCGGCCAGTTGAATTTAGCCAAATGCCATTCACATAGCGTCTGTTTGACGAATATTACTAAACGTTCTTGCTCATTTAGACTCTACCACTACAAGCATCCATCCTTCCTGTGTAATTAGCAAGGAAATCTAAATTTGTTTTAATTAATATAATACATGTTAGTCGGTTTCAGATAATATTGGGCTCCTAGGTAATTTGGCAGGGTGTTTTTGAGGTATCTCCTTTGGCACAACCGTGAAAAATTTACTATTTGATGTAGTGAATAAAGTGGAGTTAAGCTTAGTTTATATTGTAATGTGTATAGCAAGGAAAATCTAAATTTGTTTTAAATATTTAGATTCATGTTAGATATTGGTTTCCAGATAAATAATTGGGCTCCTAGTAATTAAGGCAGGTATTTGAGGTATCTCCTTTGCACGAACGTGTAAAAATTTTTACAATTTGATGAGTGAAAAACAACGTAGTCAAGCTTATTTATATGATCATATGTGTAATAGCAAGGAAATCTAATTTGTTTTAATAATGCATTATCATGTAGATCGTTTTCAGATATAATTTGGCTCCTATGTAATTTAGGCAGGAGTTAAAAGTATCTCCTTTGCACAACCGTAAAAAAATTTTACATATTTGATGTAGTGATAAAGCGGTAGTCAAGCTTATTTATATTGGTAAATGTGTAATAGCAAAGGAAATCTAATTTGTATTTAAATATGTTTCATGTTAGATCGGTTTTCAGATAATAATTAGGGCTAATAGGTAATTTAGGCAGGTGTGTTGAAGGTATCTCCTTTGCACAAACCGTGAAAAATTTACAATTTGATGTAGTGATAAAGCGTAGTCAACGCTTATTTATATTTGTTATTGTGTATATCAAGGAAATTTTAAATTTGTTTAATATGTATTCTTGTAGAATGCGTTTCAATAATAATTTGGCCTCCTAGGAAATTGGGCCAGGTGTTTGAGGTACCTCCTCCTTTGCACAACCGTGGAAAATTTACAATTGATATAGTGATAAAGCGTAGTCAACGTCTTATTTATATTGTTTATATGTGTAATAGCAGGGAAAATCTTAAATTTGTTTAAATGTATTCATGTTAGCATCGTTTCAATACATAAATTGGGCTCTCTAGGCTATTTATGCTGGTGTTTTGAGTATCTCCTTTGCAACAACGCGTGAAAAATTACAATTTGATGAGTGATAAAGCGTAGTCAAGCTTATTTTATTGTTATATATGTGTAATAGCAGATGTAATCAAATATTTGCGTTCAAGTTAATATTTAAGTGAGTCTTCTCAGAGAAACAATTTTGGGCTCCTAGTAATAAGGCAGGTGTTTGATATATCTCCTTTGCAAAAAGCGTGAAAATTTTACAATTTGATGTAGTGATAAAGCGTAGTCAAAGCTTATTTATTATAATGTTATATGTGTAATAGCAAGGAAAGCTAAATTTGTTTTAATATGTATTCATGTACATTTGTTTTATGAATAATTTGCAACTTCCTAGGTAATTTCAATTTCAGATTTGTTACATGCTATCTTTTGCCACAACATGAAAAATTTACAGGTGATGTGCTAATTTAGAGTGGGAATCTTGTTTGGCTTTGTTAAAAGTGTAATAGCAAGGAATTGTAAATTTTTTATATGTATTCATTTTAGATCGGTTTCAGTTAAAAATTTTGGGCTCCTAAGTAATTAAGGCAGGTATTTAAGGTATCTCCTTTGCCAACCGTGAAAAATTTACAATTTGATGTAGTGTAAAGCGTAGTCAAGCTTATTTATATTGTTTATATGTGTGAGGGTAAAATTTTAGCAAAAACAAGCTGTTTCTATTTAAATTTTTTTGGGGGGGGTTTTTTTTTAATATGTATTCGAATGTTAGTCGGTTCCAGATAATAACTTTGGGCTCTTAGGTTAATTTAGCGCAGGTGTTTGAGGTATCTCCTTTGCACAACCGTGAAAAATTTACAATTTGAAGTAGTGATAAAGCGTAGTCAAACTTATTTTATATTGTTATATGTGTAATACGAAGGAAATCTAAATTTGTTTAATATGTATTCATGTTAGATTCGTTTCAGATAATAATTGGGCTCTTATGTTAATTTAGGCAGATTTTGAGTTATTTCCTTTGCCACCGAACCGTGAATAAATTTACAAATTTGATGTAGTGATAAAAGCGTAGTCAAGCTTAAATTTTATATTGTTATATGTGTAACTGCCAAGATAATCTAAATTTGTTTTAATATGTATTCATTGGCTAGATCGGTCGATAATAATTTGGGGGCTCCCTAGTAATTATGGCAGGTGTTGAGGTATCGTCATTTGCAACCACCGTGAAAAATTTACCAATTTGATGTAGTGATAAGACGTAGTCAAGCTTATTTTATTGTTAAATGTGTAATAGCAAGGAAATCTAAATTTGTTTTAATATGTATTCATGTTAGATCGTTCAAAATAATAATATTGGGCTCCTACGTAATTAAGGCAGGTGTTTTGAGGTATCTCTTTGCACCAAAACCGTGAAAAATTTACAATTTGATGTAGTGGAATAAAGTGGAGTTAAGCTTATTAATATGTTTATCATGTTTAATAGCAAGGAATTTCTAAATTTTTTTTAATTTATGTATTTTATCGTTAGATCGGTTTCAGATAATATTTGGGCTCGTAATTTAGGCAGGTATTGAGGTATCTTCTTTGCACAAACCGTGATAAAATTTACAATTTGATGTAGTGATAAAAGCGTAGTTAAGCTTCATTTATATTGATTATATGTGTAATAGCAAGGAAATCTAAATTTGGTTTAAAATGTATTCATGTTAGATCGTTTCCAGATAATAATTTGGCTCCTAGTAATTATATACAGGTGTTTGAAGTATCTCCTTTCCACAACCGTGAAAATTTATCAATTTATGTAGATAAAGCGTAGTTCAAGCTTATTTATATTGTTATCATATTATTAATATTATTATTATATATTATTATTATGAAATATGGCCAGCCTCTAGAAGACCCACAATCCATATCTCAAAAAACTACAACAAGCTCCGGGAAAAGGAAATCATTGCTGGAATCCTGGCAAAATTTATTGAAGGAACGTAAAAAAAAAAAAAAAAAAAAAAAAAAACATAATCTCAAAAACTACAAAGCTACAGGGAAATGAAATACAGTTTTGGAATTGTATACTTGTAAAATTTGGCGTTACAGAAAAAAAACATGATAAATAAAAACAAAAAAAAAAAAAAAATAAATAGGGGAAGATATAAAATATAAAATAATTAAAATATAATTGATATAAAACTATAAATATAATTGTATGTCAATTTCTGTAGGGGTAGCGGTCTCGGGGACATAGTTTGAGGATACTATATCTAAGATATTGAGTATGTGTAATAAAGTGTTTATGACGACAGAGTGTGGTAATGATTGAGGTGCGGCTCGAGCCTGCCATTTGAACAACAGGGCCGACACAGATTTTTACACATCCCGTTAAAGGGAGAAGTGAGGCGGAGGAAACCCAACGCGAGCATAGTCCACAGCAATTTAATATATTGCTAAAGAGCGGGGGTTCCGGAGACCTCCCCGGTAGGAGGGGGAATTTGATGTTCATACTCACGTAGTGAAACTTCGCTAAACTCTCTAAGGCCGAATGTATCCTTCAGATACTATGTATTTCCTGCCATCGTGTATAGCGGTTATATCGGTTCCCTTCAGGAGTGAGAATATTGGCTTAGCTAGGTAATATAAAAAAAGAGGCAAATCTAGATTGAGAGAGATGATCCTTTTATTTCTCTAACTGACTCAAACAAATAACACGGTGTGAAAAATATTTACCACATAATTGATACTATTAACTAATATGATAAAGCGTAGATAACAATTACAGATATTATTTATTATATTGTTTTATTTATTAATTTAACATTGTGTTATCTATCATCAAAGCAGGAGAATATATTATCCCTAAATTTTGCGCTATTAGAGGCAATAGTCTTTTCAGAATTAGCGCATGTAAAGTTTATGTGTTTGATCAAGAATAATAATTTTTTTTGGCTTCTCTAGTTTACACCTGTGCACTTCAGAGAGAGTGTTGTGAGTAGGTATCTCCCCTTAGCACACACTCAGTGTAGAAAATATCACATTACCCGGTAGCTTGTGATTGAAAGTGATAATATTGTTGACGAATGATGATCAGAGTGGCGTCTCCTATCTTAGTAAGGTTGAGCGCGTATTATTATTATATATATATATATATATAGTATATAATATTGTTAATTACATTAATAAGGAAATCTAATATTTGTTTAATATGTATATAATATATATATATATATATATTAACTTCATGTTAGAAATATAGATTAATTACGAGGTTTCAAGATAATTAAATAAACTATTGGCCAATTAAAAAGAGAAGCCGAAATCGTATCAATTTAAGTATAGTAGATATATATATTTATGATAATATATATCTCCTATTGCCACAACGTGAAAAAATTTTAATCAAATTTGATGTAGTGAATAACAGCGGTAGTTACAAGCTTATTTTATATTAATGTTAATTATAATAATATATTATGTGTAATAGCAAGGAAAATTATACTAAAGAATTTGTTGAGTATAAATGTATTCATGTTTAGATTATCGTATTCTAGATAATAATTTATTGGAGGTCATCTACTATGTTATAATATTATGGTATACTGGTTTAGAGGTATCTCTTTGACATCAATCCTGTTAGAAAAATTATTATCACAATTTGATATAAGGTGGATATAAAACGTATTTCACCAATGATATTTAATTTATGATTGTATATATATAGTGTATAGTAGCTAAGAAAACTATAATTATGATTTTAAATATTGTATTTACTAATGGTTGTAATATTTATATTTCAGAAATAATAATTTTGGGTCATTCACTAGAGTTAACATTAAGGCTAGATGTAGTTCTTGAAGAGTATCGTCCTCTGCACAACAAGAGTTGAAAAAATAATTAACGATCAATTTGATGTAGAGGAAAAAGTTCAAAGGCGAGTAGTTCTAATTTTTCCTAATTAAAGTAATATGCTTTATTATATATTTGTTCTTTAGAGAGTAAAATATAAGCAAAAGAAAATACTAAAGTAATTTGATTTTAATTCATGACTTCGTATAGTTTAGAAATGATTTCGCGGTTTTTCGAATGAAATATAATTATACGCGGAGCTCATCTCTTATATTTAATATAATCTTATTCACCTGATGCTGGATTTGTATGATGTGAGATACTCCTTTTCTTGCGTACAAACCTCTGGCTATGAGAAAAATATCTAAACTAATATTGAGTAATAGTAGATCCACTAATATTAAAGACGTATATCAATATGCTATATTTATATATATTAGTAATACGTATCGAGAGTAATAGCAATGAAAAATACTATATTTAGTTTTATAAATATGTATAATATTATCAATGGCATATAGATATATTATAAGATAATAAAATATATAAAGATTCATGAATTATAAATAATATTTGAGGTATACTATAATTAAGGTTAAATTTAGGTCAAGGTGAGTTTAGAAGGTATATATTCCAATATTATTGCACAAATACCTGTTAGAAAAAATATTATTACTATAAATTTATAAGAGGTAAAGTGTGAGATATATAAGCCGTAGTACTCATAAGCTATTATATTATATTTATTAATATTGTATATATATTATATATGATAATATTACAATAGAGAGTGTATATTAAAAAATTTAAATCTTAATAGTATGTATTTAATATTATGTATCCCACCACTACTCTCTCAGATATAATATAATTTGGAGTACTATATCATAAGGTTAAATTTATAGCAGAGGCAAGTATGTTTGAGTTTTTTATATATCCTTTGCACAACCTAGTTATATTTTAACAATTGTATAGTGATAGTATATAAGTACCAGTCAAATACTATTATTATATTAATTGATTATAATATGTTTATGGGGAATCATAAAATTTTAGTTATTTCTTTATATATTATACACATATTTAACATACAGAGTATTTCCTGTATAATATTACTTTGTTAGTAGTACTACCTATAAAGGATTAATATCTATGTACCACTACGCGTGTTGAGGTATCCTCTCAACTTTTTGCACAAAACTACGTGACAAAAAGATTACATAAATTATATCTGATTGGCCATAGATAAATGAGAGCGTATGTTACCTACTCTCAACGATGTCACTTGCGCCATAATTCAGTAGCATTATCATACATATTTTAATGTATAAAATAAAAATTTCTGTTAGAAAATAAGAAAATTATAAAAAAATAACATTATAAATAAAAATTGTATTTATTTATCCGTAACTAAAATGTGTAATAGCACATACCGGGGGAACAAGGAGGGTCAAATTCTACTAATTATATTTAAATATTATAATTAAAAACTATTTGGGTCAATAAACAACAAAAGTACTAAAAAATTAAAAATGTTACTGAACATATGATTTTTCAAATGAGAAAATTTCTCAATTTATTAATTCAATGAAAATTTGAATAAAGATGCTTTTTTGTTAAACTTCATGTCGATATTTTTGTAACGTATCTTTAATTAATCCCTATTTTAGAATACGATGTTGGTATGGAGAAAAAGGCAAGTTCAGTAATATTGCACATTTGGGTTAGAATGAATTTGTAGAAACAGTAATAATTATCTCCATAAGTTTAATGCTATGCTCACAAGACTTAATAGAATTATACAATTGAACCTAGGTACTTGAATTTTAATCCAGAATCAACAATTAATAGAATCAATAGATAGTTTGAAACAATAATAATTGGAACTCAGTAAGATACCCTTACAAAGATCCAGGCAGCATATGCTTCGTCTTATGCATTACTATTACCAATATATGTATTATAGTATTTATAATAATTGTATGTAATATTAGTATATATCATTAATAAATTATTATTTATTTATTAATATATTATGTAATATTAACATATTATTAGATCAGTTTTCAGATTAAATAAATTTTGAGGCTCCTATGTATATAATTATATATATAAGGCAGGTTGATTGAGTATAACATCTATACACTTATTATGAGTACTACAATCATAGTATATAGAAAAATTTAATATCATATATTTATGTAATGTTATAGTTAGAAATAGAAAGTCGTAGTCAGATGCCTATTTATATTATGTTAATATAATATTATGTATTATAATGTAAATAAAGGAA
>JABUQX010042198.1:20000-37500 GCA_015478945.1 Trachelipus rathkii
AGGAGAAGAGAGAGAGAGGAGAGAGAGGAGAGAGCAAAAGCGACGAAGAGGGAAAAATTATTAATATTTAAATTTGAGTAATTTTCTTAATTCTATTTGTTGTATTCTTTAAAGGTTTAAAAGTTACTTGCAGTTTATCCTGTGAATTATTCCTATAAACAGACTTATGATTTAAAAGAAGAAATATTTATTTAAATAAAATTTAATTAACTTGAATTATTTTTTAATTGAGTATAAGCATTTTCCCGAAATATATATATATATTATAATTCATATATATATATATATATATATAATATATATACTATATATATATTATATCTATATATAATATAATATATATATATATATATATAATATATATATATATATATTTATATATTTATAATATATATATATATATATATATTATAATTAAATATATATATATCAATATATATATATATATATTTATATATATATATAATAATATAATATATATATATATATATATATATATATATACTAATATATAATAATATATAATATATTATATATTTTTTATATGTATATAAAAACTATTTTCTGTAATATATATATATATATATATATATATATATATATATATATATATATATATATATATATATATATATAATATAATATATATATATATATATATATATAATATATATATATATAATATATATATATATAATATATTAATATATAATATATAATATGGTCAAAATAAATTGTATTTAAAAATTTTCTTGCGGACGCCCTGTAATATACTAATATATATATTATTATATATATATAATATAATCTAATATTATATATATATATTATTATATTACTATATAAATCTATATTATATAATATATATATATATAATATATATATTTCTTTTTTGAGTTTAGTGTACAGGACCCACCACGGCTCACAAAGCGTCCACACTGGGTTGAAAAAAATCAACACCATGGGCGGGTCCTGGAGCACACATATTTCAAACGTCAAAGGAAGATTTGAATAAAGAAATGAATATTCAGCCGTATTAAAAATAAACAAAGAACTTCAACACACGTACATCCTTGCATTATAAAGTCCTAGAATTACGTAACAAAATAGACATATTATGAAGAATATTCATTTTGTAGAAACAACGAAAATAGAGTTACTATAAAAGTCGGGTAAGATTCGGCATAAGATATGGGATAATCTTTTGGAAGGTGTCATGGATCGTAAAGTAGGAAAAGACGGCGGCGAATAGGGTCCAGCCGGGAACAATCAATGAAGATATGGCGAACAGAATGCGGGGTATTACTACGACAAAATTTGCAAATGGGAGGGGGGTTCCGTAAATCATATTAAGCTGCGTTTCCAGAAGCCCGACTGTAGCCCGGGCAGCCGGGCACACAGGCGCATATGCATCGTTTCCAGCGCCCGTTTGCAACTTCTACGTCATGTAAACGTCACAGTCCAGGAGCGCCCGGTTGCTAAATCCTCGATTTTGGGAATTAGTAAACGGGCGGGCTGCGGAAGCATACTTTGTTTACAAACAAATTTCTTTAGAAAAACAGTATTCGGAAATGGCTTTGCCAAAAGTTTTTTAATTATTTTTAGTTAATTTTTAATATTAAGGATACTAATATATCGTAATCTTCCCATCAAAAATAGATAACTTATAGATATAAGGTATTGTTTATACATTGTCAGCTGTCCGACGGGCGCGCTTCGCGTTTCCAGGTAACTCAAATTTCCTGTTTTCTGATTGTTAATGTAATTTTTTTTTTTCAATTCGAGCGTTTCTGAGTCGATTTGCACACGGGCTGCAGTCGGACTTCTGGAAACGCAGCTATAGGTTGATCTGTATGATATTGGTGTGGCCACTACGGAGGCGTGCAAGTATAACCTCGTGAATTAAGCGCTTTCGTCGTGGGAGGAAGACCACTCCCCCGATGATCGGCTTTAATATCTAAGTTTCACTCTATCTCCTGATCATATTGTCCAGAGCTCTCTGCCAATAAGCATCGAAAACTTGTCGGAAGGCAGAATATATCGCTTGACTGGAGGTACCTGGAACACCTCCGAAAAGAGGAGGTGGCCATTTGGCCTCTCTGTCAGCGGATTTCATTGCCAGTTACCCCTACAATAGAAGAGGTCCAACATAAATAATTTGTTTCTTGCGGAATGGAGCAGCCGAAGAAATTGCTGCACAGCAGAGACCATTGTGTTTTTAGAATAAGGGGTTTTAAGCGCTTGTAACGCGCTGAGCGAATTTGAATAAATGACATAAGAGTGATGTTGGTTAAGGATTAGAATTCCGAGAAGCGCAATCATATAGCATTACTCCTGCTGTGAAAAATTGACAGCATGAGGGGGAAGGGTGTGGGAAAGGTTGCGATCAGGAAAGACAGCAGATGCGCCCACACTATAGTTTTTTTTTTATACATAAAATAACATCTTTTTATTATTATTTTGAAACTCCTATCGATGATATAGATCGTTTTATTCCTTTGTATTCCAGCAAGGATATATATATCCTTGCTGGAATACAAGGGAATAAAATGATCTATATCATCGATGGGAGTTTCAAAATAATAATAAAAAGATGTTATTTTATGTATAAAAAAAAACTTATTCTTCTTACATTTCCTCTTTTGTAGAATTGAGAAAGTATTTTTCGAGCCTGAGATTGAGATTGATGCTAAAATCCTTAACAATCCCAATGCGACCGTATATAGATCAAATTTATTTACATAATCGGTGAATTTTTAATAGATATCGATGAAATAACTTTACCAAGATTGGTAAGTATGAATCTATGGGTGACGAATTTGCTCTTTAATTAATTATTTAGGAGAAGGTCCAATTTTAACTCCAGGCTGAGCCCCATTTATCCCCTACCTAAATGGACATAAAATTCTTAATTTTCAGCCAATTTTTATCAAAAAAAGAAAGAAAGGAAAACCGCAGTTTTTTATTACCTCTAAAACGTCTTTTTCGGGTGTTTTTCTTTGTCTATAGTCATTTCTTTCGTATTTTCACTTTTTGAAAACCTTTATTTTTCATATTTTTTTATTCAAATCCTACATTTTTTTTTCGAAATGACTTCAAACTTGAACTATAAATTAGATGGATCCATTACCTACTAAATGCACACTTTTTTTGTTTGCATTTTGACCCCAGATCGCAGCAAAGGTCAAAATTCAAAAACTTACCTCTTTTGGGTTTTGGAAATGAAAAATTGCGGTAAATTTTTTTTTCTGGTCCGGCGATCAGATGAAATTTTCAGATCTTATGCAGTCGTTAGAGATGCATATTTTTTATTTACATTATATAATATATATATATATATATATATATATTATATATAATATATTTTTCTTGTATAGACGCTTGTAAAAAGGGACTAACAATATATATATATATTTATATCTTATACAGTTTATATAGATATATATATTTTTTATATATATTATATATATATATATATATATATATATATATATATATATATATATATATATATATATATATATATATATATGCAGTAGTTTTGGATTTGTTCTTGGAACAAATTTTAAAAAAAATTTTGGGGGAAATTTAAACAATTTTTTTGTTTTTTTGGGTACAGTATACAAAAAAATTATTTAGGTATAAAAAAGTTGTATCTCGCCCGACTATATATACGCCCTGAAAATTTGATGTTGATCGGATAAGTAGGAAAAAAAATTTCAATATTTCACTTTTTAAAAAAAAAAAAAAAACATTTTTTTTTGAAATGTGAAATATTGAGATATTTATTTTTCCTACTAATCCGATCAACATCAAATTTTCAGGGCGTATATAGTCGGGTGAGATACAACTTTTTTACTTGGATAATTTTTTTGTATACTCAAAAAAAATTTTTTTTTTTAAATTTCCAAAGATATTTATTTTTTAAAAAATTTGTTCCAAGAACAAATCCAAAACTACTGCATATACGAAAAAATGATCTAAGTAAAAAATGTGTATCTCCCCGACTACATATAAACCCTGAAAAGTTCATCCTGATCGCATGACCAGAAAAAAAATTATCGCAATTTTTCATTTTCAGAACCCAAAAAAGTAGGTTTTGAATTTTGACCATTGATAGGATCTGGGGTCAAAAAAAATCAAACAAAAAAAAGTGTGCATTTTGTAGATAATGAACCCATTTATGTATAGTTCAAGTTTGAAGTCATTTCGAAAAAAATTGTAGGAGGTGAATCCAAAAAATATGAAAAACATTAGTTTTCAAAAAATGAAAATGCAAAAGAAATGTCTATAGACACAGAAAAACACCCGAAAAAGACATTTTAGAGGTCAGAAAAAGCTGCGTTTTGCTCAATAGTCGATCAAAATTGGCTGAAAATTAAGAATTTTATGTCTTTTTAGGCAGGGGCTAAATGGGGCTCAGCCCGGAGTTAAAGTTAGACCCTCCCCTTCACTAGTTTAAAAATCAAGAAGAGGAATTGCAATTGCTTTATGTTTTTCATTTTACATTGATTCTGACACGCAGCATTCTCATTTCTTCATTAACAAAGAACAGTTCTGCTGCAACTTCCAAAAATGTTTGAAACATTTTCATCGATGTTTGGGGGAAAATTTTTCAAAATAAGTATCACTTTAATATAATTTAGAGCAATTGCTATCACTTATGATGGAGACTGCAATATAGTACATAATAGAAGAGTAATGGAGAACTAAGGTGAATTAATAATATAATTAAACTTTTAATAAATTCGCTCTAGATTACAGATTTCTAAAGATTTAAGGTTTTTGAAGAAAGTATAATACGTTGATCCATCTCAAGCTTATCTTAAGAAAAGTTTACCCTTATAGAGTAAACTTTGTCTTAAACTTCAACAGTTGCTATAAAAACTTCTCTAAATCATTAATTACTCCACCATAACTTTCCATTTTTTTTCCTATTAAAATAGTTCCCCTCCTTGGTTACCTAAAATAGATCCCGGTTGTTTTCACAGTGCCAATAATATTTTTAATGTGATATGAATGTATGTTTTCAATGCCTTATAAGTAGCTTCATCCATCTAATATTCATCATCATCTGTGCAATTACATTTACTTAGAAAACGCACAACTTTAATATTCTTAATTTTCCCTCACACTAAAGTAACAAGTCTCTCTGATTTGTCGAAAATTATCTCTCTTTCTCATCGATTGTATTCCTTAGAGATCACAACATAAGGCGTTAAGCGTATTCATAATGAGTTGACAGTAATTTACAAGAGATAGCTTTGCCTAATATTTAATACTTGACATCGATAATTAAGTTAACATTACTTTTAATATCAGGAACGAATTCGAGCTAGTAATAGTTTGTGGAAGAACAAATTTGGCCGTATATATTTAGTTCCGTTTCAAAACTGATTCTTTAGTAAAACCATTCAAACTGTAAGCAAAGCACACCAGTATTGAGTAATCGAAGAGCATAGATTTCATATCAGAAATAAATTATTTTTTCTAAGGACAACGAGAGAGCTCAAGCATACGATAATTCCAAGCTATTTTTTTTCCCCCGTTTACTAAAATATCAACAGTCGATAATTCTCATTCACGTCTTCATTTCCCCCCCCGAGTCATTCTGTAAAACTGGAAAGAAATGGAGTACAGCAAGACCCTTGCTGTTCCTGAGCGGCGAGTTACGTATCCGAGTAGAAATTGCGTAAATCTCCATAGGAACAGTTTCAACAGCGCGATGCACAAACATGGTTATGTTTGACTGTGGTCTCTCGGTGTACCGACCCCCCCCTGCCCCGTTACCGCGCGGTGACAGGTCAGACGTCTGGGAGTACCTATGACGAAAATCTAACGTCAGTACTCAAGACCGCTCTTCCATTAGAGCCTGAGCGGCATTTCTTTGCAGGCAACGATTGGGAGTTGGATTGCTGGTCTCGATTGCCTGAACTGGATAAAAGCACGACAAAAAATCAGGTTGTAGGGCGAAATGTCAATCGAAGCGATACTGTTAGAGACACGAATTGCGAGAGTGTAAACTATTGTGGAAATTGGTTTGATTATTGCATTATATAGGCAGTTTGCAGTAAGTGTGGGCTCTAGCGGGAAAGAGATGCCGCAAGAATTATTCAGCGGCAAATAGGAGCGCCAGAGGGGTCACGGCGGCGTGTAAGACAGCACAGAAATATGGGGTGTCGGGAATAATTAATGCTGCCTATTTCCCATTTGAAACTTATTTTAGGTACAGATGCCTATAATCATGGCGCTATATGACAGAATTGTGGTATAGATGACTTAAACAAAGAATAAGTTTTGAACAATAAATAACACATTCACAAAGATCATTTTTTACGGCGGCCTATGCTATGGCAGTGGAACAAAAATAAATGTTGGTAGGAAAAAATTAAAACTCAGAATCTACTTACCTAAAAACAAAAAACCAGACGGTGGCGGATGGGAAATTAGGAAGGTAATCCGTCACCGATTAGTGATGACGAGAACAAAGCTAAAAAACATTACGGCTTCACATTTTCATTCATTCGAATATCCCACTCTACTTTTCCCAAAAGACTGGGGGTAGGTAGATAAGGGCGTGAGCATGGTACCGGACAGAAAAGTTGAGTAGAAGAAAAAATGACCAGTCGAAAAGAAAGCCCGCGTGGTAACCTGGCCCCTTTATACCCATTATAAGAACTACACATCGAAGTCAGCAATCAACCATCATGACAAGGAAGAGGAACCTAAGCTTTCACATGCCGCTGACGCGAGAATGGGGCCTAAGCAATTCTCGTCAAATGTGGGGTTCATCCTTTGAGAGCACCAGGTGGGGGCCCACAAGCATACCACCCTCAGCGAATGGGCTCACAAACTAATCCAGACACCTACGTTCGTAAGGCGGTGAATCTACTTGTAATAGCTCTCGGAAGCCACGGATCAGCTGTAAGAGAGGAAGAACTTCTCGGGCCCTCAGCATTGAGGACTTATTTCATGACCTCCTGGTTGCACAGCGGCCAGACGTGACCAATGATACACGCCCAGCAACGAGGCCTGTTTACGGACGACGAAATCATGTAGTCGGAACATGAGTATGAGTTACAATGTAAGTGCGACACGCCGCGGGTAATGTATGAAAACACAGGAGAATACGTTCGTGAACAGAACAATGAGAGATCTTGCCAAAGTTCCCATTCAGGCATGTAAGCCAGGCATTGGGCCACCGGCTACCTAGTTTTTAAAGTAATTTGTGAAATCGTCGATCACGTAAGGGGCCGGGCACAACATGAAGATTGCAGAGCGGCCCGGGACGGTTAATATGCAGTAGGAGCCAAGGGTCAATTGGGCGTAGGCTGCGAGCTATCGTATCGGAGAATGACAGGACAGTCGAGTGGCGGTAGGGCAGATAGGGTATGTGTGACATACGGAGAGGTACCGCGAAAACCTGAAAGGAAGATAGCATCTGCGCTAGAGTCGTATGTCACTACGCTAGTGTAACGCGCGGTACAGCCACTGAGTAATATCGCAGAGGGAGAGGAATGCGTCAAGTTCCTTTGACTCCAAGATAACGAAACCCAAATCTCCAATGGTATGGTCTCATTTATTACTCTATTTTATCCCCTGTTCTGAACACCTACAAAAACGTCTCTAACCGTTCAGTAGTCTCCTCCATCTTTATCATTCCTTGCTCCACACCTCGATGCCCCTAAGATTGTCCATAGCTGTACACATTGGTATCTTAAGGATGCTAATGAACTGTATCTTATTCAGACCATAGTTTCTATTCAGTCTTACTCACTAACTCTTTTAACGACCCGACCAAATGGTAACGAATCATACCCCGCCCGCTCAAGCCATAGTGGGGAGTTAGAACACGCCTGCAGGCACTTCAAGGACGCTTGAGCCAAGCGTCTCAATCTCGCGCCATATTAACAAGAAAAGTTTCACCTGACTACACACTTAGTAGAAATGTCGTCGTCCTTGTTCACATTCGCAACATATCCTAAACGTATTTAAAACTCAGAAACACATACTTGTTCCAGCTGCTCACCATCGCGTAACATAAACTTCACACCGGGAGGACTGTTCCTCAAATCACTGCACCACTACATATCTCTTACCATACTTTACTTCAAAGACACTACCCTTTTACAACTACGGCGTCTGCCAAATCTCTTCACTCAATCCTCTCTCAAACTGACGATCTATTACAGATCACAATAACGGGGCAACAAAACGCAATCATATCCGGGGTATCTAACAGAGTTGGGCGACGCCTCGGACCACTCCGGTTGGTCCCATTCTCGTGGACATCATTTAATTATTATTATCTGCGAGTTCCTTTCATTATTATAGAGAACTCCGAAGTGTTAAAACATTGTTATTAAAAGGGCATAATCAATAGTAATTAAGTAATAATGCCATAATGTAAAAAAAAGGATGTAGGCGAACCCATACATTTAAAATTAAAAGCATTTCATCTGAATTGAGTGGGCAGGGCCTTTGCATTTGTAAGTAAGAAAAGAACTATGTTTCCTAGTTGCGGTTTAGGACTAGTGGCAATGTCAGATGGGAATATATTTATCAATGAGGTGAGTGTATGAATACGAAAATCAAAATGAACACTTTCAATTGTAACATTCCACAGACAAGAAAACGGTCGTCTTACGTAAATGAAGGTTCTTTCCTAATCGACGACCTCGACGGAGACCAAATCCAATCACACTCAAATAAATCTCTGAAATTCTCCAGATTTAATTTTAAAAATAAACAAAAATATAAATTGAAACCGTAACATATTGGGACATGGTAATATGCAATGTTTGAGTACGGCTTACTTTTAGAATTCTGTCATAGGCAATCTGGCATGAAACGACCAACGTCGTTCCATGGCTTTTTTAAGCACTTCTTCCAACTGAATTTGATGCAGTGTGTTAGAAATATGAAGAGAACAAATGGTTTCCTTATTTGGTAAAACAGCGATGGACAATTCACATAATGATTGAGTCTCGACGTATGAAACATCAAGAATTGGTTCTCCACGATAAATTGATCGCTGTACAAGAGGCTACATAAGTCTTTTAATTCTACCGCATGATTAAAGCTAAAGTGATGCATTATGATTAGTCTAGATTTGCGCCCATCTGCCTGTAATACTATAAAAATACATAAATTTAAACAATTATATATATATATATACTATATATATATATATATATATATATAGATATATAATATATATAATATATATATATATATATGATCGTATATATTATGACAGTCGTATATATAGGAGTATTCATAATACTATACTACTTATTTATATAGTAGGTACGTATATAGCTACGAGTAATATATAGTAGTTAATAGTAGTTGATCACAGTATATAATCTATATTATAAATAGCTATACTTACATTATATATTAATTATATATATCAGTACCCTATACTACCTATATATATATACTTATTCAGGGGATGACCGATAGCCCATGGTAAAGAGGCCGATACCGGAAAACCGAGATACCACCGATACTCCGCTACCTTCTTATTTAGGTGCCGATTACCCAGATCACCTTCGATCTCTATTTTAATTTAAATAATAAATACACCAGCAAAGAATGAGAGAATATCTTTTATCGTTCATTTCTTGTCGTAGCCTCGAACTCAAAGTTGCATTCCCTGTACACTCAAACTACTAGGCTCTCATGCTTTCAATTAATATTGCAGTTGTCGCCCAAGTATATGTTATTTTTATAAATTAAAAATAAGAACCTTGAAGGAATAATAATTGCAAGTATAATACTTAATAACTTTTTATGTTTGTGTCTATTTAAAAAATATAGCATGCAAAAATATCAAAGAAGGTATTAACAATAGTTTAGCTGACTCAGCTTTATGTTTTAAACATATGCTACATAACTTACAAGAAGATCTTCTAATCTAGCTACATATAAACGAATAAAATAATGAAAGAAGGAATTTTAATAATTAATCAGCCGAAAAGTTTAAATAAAAAAACGCCTTTTACTCAAACAGTGACATTAATTCGTATGAAATATCTCACTTTTTGAGAAATAGATTATATCATTCAACAAATTAGCTCCAACACTTGAGTTCAAAAAAAATTCACTTAACATTGTGGATGGCAAAACATTACGTGTGTCACTAGTTCTGATCGTGGCGAACGTTCCTTTGGGGGCAGGTTTTGCCATTCCCTACCTAACACTACACTATGAATAGCGTAGGCTCTCTGCTCGACTGATGAAGGAAGGTCGTCTGATCAATTATTTGCCTGCGATGCACTGTGATAATATATGAAAAACCTTGCCCATTTTCATGCGCACCGCATGGAAATTATGCTCTTCTGTCTGTAGGCAGCATCTCTCATTTTTTCGTAGAGTTCTCTTTCATCTCCTCATTTCATTCAGACTGCGATTTTGAGCCTTACTTTGCTCCTTGATTGCCGTGCTCTCAGCTTTTTAACGATGAGGTTTCCTGGTGTGGTTCCTTTTGAATGAGTATTTCAATGGCATTAGGTCCTATAAAGTTCTAGACTTTTACCATATAAATCCTCATCTTCAGTAGGTTTATTTGCTGAAGCCACCATCGTCACTATCAGGCTGTTGCCAGGGGTTGCAGATCAGGCGGCTTCCATCTTCTTAATCTTCTTTTTTTTTTCAAGTGAGCAAGCTCCTCGATTACGGGCAGAACCGTATTCAAGGAGTGGCGTCTGCAACGACGCTCAAAAATACCGATGCTAACGCCAATACGCAGATGGACACAGACGCAGGCTTTAAAGTGAGGGAATTAAATTGAGCTAGGAAACATAGATATGGAACGGAATCGACGCACATGAGGGATGTCAGGAAAGAAAGAAGCACAGAGCGAACCAGTCTGGAGTTACTAATATAAACACAAAACTTATGTGCCTGCAGGCGCACCCCTGTGCTACGAGACGTCGTAAGAGGTTGGTACTCTGAGGATAATTCTCCTCGAGCACTTGCCTCTACAGCACCCATAGAAAAGGTATAAGCGAAAACATCGCGACTGAAAATATAAGGGTCAAGTGAAACTAGAAAGTACAGGAAGTTTATAAGTTTTTTGCCTTTGACTCGACCTATCTAAAAGCCGGAGAAACCAGAGCCCCCCCCCCACAGACATAGAGCAGTACCCTACAAAGGCGTGATGAGATAAACTCAGCGAATGCGGCTATCTGAGGGGAAAAAAAGTCGTGCACGCTACCACTGCGCTACGATTGCCAGCTCCTAAAGCAATCTCGACTGTGGATTTAAATTTTAAACATTTTTTTGTTTATTTTAAGGCCAAGGAGGTTTATATCGTCAACAGGAGAGACGAGAAACCGTCGAAAGAGATAGAAGAATTAGGTGTGTTAGATCCAAAGATTTGAATAATTTGAGTATCGAAAAAGAATTAAAGTTTCATCTGCCTGTATTGCATATCTGAAACTCGAAGACGAGTCATCGAGTAATAAGCAAACGGAAAGATACTGTCATTGTACATCAAATGTGAAAGAAGATTAGTTAACATTTCTCGAGGATTTCTTGGGTAATTGGAGTCGTGGAGGCATAACTTCTGATTTCTCAAACTTCATTCAATCCTGGAAATTGTAATTGGGACCAGGTCTGAGGAGCCAAAGTCTGTAACCTGGAACAATTTTAGGGTGCTAGATTAGGAGTATGTAAAAATGTAATTTTTAAGCACAAACAGTGCTTTAGAAAATATAATTTTATTACATTAAAAACAAAAATGAATTTAAGAAAAACAAAAACAAAAATGAAATAAAGTTTTTGTGTTATGTGATACTAACATATGGACTGAAGGATCAACAGAATATCAATAGGATCAATAGAAATCAAAGACAATAGATCATGGAAGGGTAGAGGTAGAGAGAGAGGTGAGTGGGAATAGTGGGAGATTGGATTGGACATGATTAAACTGAATAAATATAAACTATTACAATGTACTTTATCCTCTGATCAAGAACCTTAATAGTGAATAAAAAAAGTAATAAAGCATTGGAGGATGAAAGAAAGTAAGGATTTTTATAAGGTGAAAGGGCAAAGATAAGTTTGGTAAAGGGGAAACAAAAACAAATATCACGCCCCTAAAGTTGGTGTTAGGTATTATACAAAATGATGACTAATGAATACCAAAAGAGTCAAATAAAGATCAGATTCAGAATCAATAGATCTCAATGAAGGGGTAGCTAGGTATGGATAGGCAGGGTTGTTGATTTATGCTGATTTACTAGAGTTTACTGCCCTGTTGAAGCGTATGGTGAAAAAATGTAAAGTTGTTTTAATTCCTCAAACAGAGCATCGATCCGGGGTATTAAATCCCCAAAAATGATGATTGGAGAAAATGGAGAAAATGTTAGTAAATGGAAAAAAACAAAAAGCAAAATTAAGAGAAAAAGTTTTTGTCTATCGGTATACATAAAAATCATGACATTGAATTCGAGACAGAATCAAATAGAGCGGAAAAGCTGCTCCTAGAGGGAATGAAGACACCGGTAGAGATCATAAAGGAACGACGGTACCAGCACAGAAGATGAGGGTAGGTGGAGGTGAGTATAGGGTTGAAGTGAAGCGGGGTTGGGTGATGAGATTTCACCTGCCTAAATATAAGGTTATAAGTAATTTTAGGTATTAAAAAAATTTTTTATTAAAAAACCAATTATATAAATAAATATTCCAAAGGAAAATATACCATCCAATACTTAATAGTTTGAAAGGAGAAAAGACAAAAAAACAATGTTAAAGAGTGAAAACAAAAATAAGTAAGAAAAGTTTTATGTGTATGTATATTTACAAAAATATTACTGTGAAGCAGAACAGAATCATAGATCATGGAGGGGTAGCGAGTGCTGGCTGAGGTAGGGCTAGTTTTGATATACTGATTACTGATATGTAGCTGAGGATCGTATGTAAAAAATGCAAAAGTTTTTAAGTTATAACATTGAAAAAACAGTATTTTCCAAATTTTCAATTGAAAAACAAAATGGGGTTTTAAATGGAAAACAAACATCCATAATAAGTATTTACTTAAGGGGCCAAATGTAGTATGTAGTAGTGGATACCAAGAAATATGGACTTGAGATGATCAGATATGGTGATCATGTAGAAAAAGTCGAAAAGTAGGAAGATATCAGGGAATAAGAGTCAATTAGATCATCGGTTAGCCCGGTGTAGGAAGGAATGGCTTGAGGCGTTGTGAATGTGGGGTGGTTACATAGAAGCATACTAGCGTTACGTTTTAACGAGGATTTAGCATAGAATTTATGACTTCTGAAGGTTTACTGATTAAATCTGACCATTTAACGTCGCGGGTGTCAGTTATTGGTAAATGTGAGTGTGTAAGAAGTAGTGAATTGGAAATGCTGGGAGATAAGAAAATAACAGGATAGATCGAAGAGATCATTAGATGCAATAGATCAATAGATCATGGGGAGGTCAAGGGGAGGGGGTAGGAGAGGTGAGTCTAAGATTTAGCTAATTTACTGATTACATGCAATTTTAAGTATACCGTGTGATGGGAGGAAAAAGAATTTGCAAGAATTTTTGATGTAAATGGGGAGACAACGTGGGTGTTATAAGAAACATAAGAATGAAAAGAATAGAAATTAATTTTAGTAAAAACAAAAAGGTTAAAGAATAAAACCAAAAATAAATAAAATTTTTGATGTAATGTAATTTAACAAAAAATATGACTTGAATCCCAATAGATCAATAGATCAATAGATTCAATAGATCAATGGATTGAGTGGGGAGGGTGATTTGATTTCCTGAATTTACTGAATAACTGCTTTAGGGTATGTAAAAACGTAAATTTTGACGTTATAAACATGAAGCAGCAGTAAAATTTTTTTTGAGTAAAAACAAAATGTTTAAGCTAGTAAAATAATAAATAAATAAATTAAAAAAAAAAATTAAAAAAAAAAAAATAAAGGTAAAATAAAGTAAAATTAAACACAAAATAAATGTAAAATGAAAAACATTAAAAAAAATGCAACCAAGTATAAGATGTGAATTTAAATAGGAAAGTAATAATGGATATATTACTTAGCGTTTATAAAAAAGGAAAATTGCAGACTTTGAAATATCTAAATGTCAGTCGTTCAACATTTAGGAAAGACGTGTATCTTTGTAAGATTGCGAATGCCAATTGGAGCGATATGATTACATGAAGAAGCGAACAGTATGTGAACAGTAATGATATGTATTATTAAAACGAATAGTTACTAACGAGGCACTCTCACCGGTCCAGCACCGTGTCGGTACCGACTCTGAATCTCCTACTCCTCCTTCCTCATTCTTCTCTTCCTCCTTCCTCTCTTTCTTCCTTTCTCTTCTGCCCTGTTTTGCATTTCATGCATTTCTTCTTTTTTCAGAGGAACCCCCCTTCAATCTGGACTCCAAACCCGAATCCGACTCAACTCCGTCTCCGACTCTGGCTCCTCACCCACCTCCAGTTCAGTCTGTGTGCGATTATTAAACCTTTCTAGGAACAAAAAACCCTTGGAAGGGCTTATGCCCTCCTTTAAGCGGCGCCTAAACCTCCGAAACGCGTTCTTCTTCTGTTCCAGACCCCTAAGCATTCGGGTCTTAACCGACACCGGTAAAAAACCTTAACCTTGACACGTCAAACCTTTATATACTAATTATATTATATAGTAGTGTTAGGAATCCAAATCAATGTCGACATGACATGAATTTCCTAGGGGTGTTAAATTTTAATTCTTGATGTTCTTTGCCTTCGAACGATTGAGGGCTTGCCAATGGGAGGAAAAAAAATCCCCAAAAAACCGAGCTGGATATTTGGCCGAATTTGGACAAACGCTAAACAATGCTTAAAAAAAAGTAGTAGAAGAAGATGATACAAGTCGATAATATTATCCCTAAAAAAAAAGCCCAAATTAACCGCGATTATTAGCCATCTTAGGTTGGCCGAGATTTGCGACAAATCTGGGCCCCCAAACGCTTGTTGAAAAAAAAGTAGCAAAATTCCTTAAAAAAAATGGAATATTCAAAATATTAGTAAAAATATCAAAAATGCTCAAAATTAACGGATTAGGTTGCCAGATTTAGCGACAAATCTGGCTGCGTTCAGTTTGGCGGTTAGTTGTGGCCCTCGCTAAATACGATAATAAATAATAATAAGAATAATAATATAATATAATAGTAGTAAGATAATAATAATAATAATAATAATATAATAATAATAATATATATAATTAATAATTATATATCAAAATGCTCATAATAGATAATAATTAAAAATAATAAAATAAATAAAAATAATATATAATAATAATAATAATAATAATAATATAATATAATAATAATAATAATATATATATAATACAGGTAAAATTTGTGTTTTGGGGTTTTTGAATATCATAGAGCTAAAGTTAGGCAGGAATTTTGAATTTTTTTGCAACTTAATATTATTGGTTCTTATTTGAAAGTTTTCATTACAGCATCTGAATAAGCGATTTATAAAGGTGCTAAATCCCGTATCTATGTCTATTTGCTCGTGAAACATAAATGGGAAGTTAATTTCCTTTACATCATTTATGAATACCCTATCTCGGTTTTCATCATCAGCTCTATATTTCATAGTTGTTAGATTTTGAGTCTTATTTACACTTCATGTAAAAAGGCAAGGAAAATGATCAGTAAGAGCAGTCTTAATTATAAATAACTTAAGATCCCAATCTAAATTTGACCATAAATTGTCTATGAAAGCTGAATTTCTGTTTTAAATATTAATAATAATAATTAATAATAAAATAATAATGAATAATAAAATAATATAAAATAATAATAATATTTATTGATTGATGATAAGAATTAGAATTAATGTTAATAACTAACCTAGTGAAAATTCCAATCAAAGTAATAACTATAAGATGTGTCATATAACACAATGATTTTGTTACAGTAATAATAATAATAATAATAATAATAATAATAATAATAATAATAATAATAATAATAATAATAATAATAATAATAATAATAATAATAATAATAATAATAATTTATTATAATAATAATAATAATAAAATAATCATAATAATAATTATAATTTAGTTCAATGTCTCAAAAGTTATACCAGATTATGAATAGGTTCATTTATAGATTCGTTACAGTTTATAAAATGTAATCCATACCGATACTAACAACCACTCATTTCAAATTAAGGAAAATCGTCCCATCTCGAATAGGAGCTGCTGGGAACACCCTAGATTCCTTCGAGCCCCAAATAATTAATACAGACACGAAACTTTAATGATGACAATGTTTATAATAATTATTAGCAACAAGAATAGTAGTGATAAAATAGGATGATGCATAATTTTCAATAAATAATGAACAGTAATCAATAATTTTAATTATAATTTTTAAAACATTTGTATGATACACTTTAAACAGATTAGCTTTTAATGATAAAATAATAAATAATAAAATGAAAATAAAATATAATAAGCAAAATTCTAATCAAAATATTTACCCACTTGTATTACCATTACTATCTCAATAATAATAATAATAATAATAATAATAATAATAATAATAATAATAATAATAATAATAATAATTCTTATTTTCTCAAAGATTAATGATATTAGTTCATATAAATATTAATAATAATAAATAATAATAATAATAATAATTAATAATAATAATAATAATAATAATAATAATAAATAATAATAATAATAATAATAATAATAAATAATAATAATAAAATAAAAAGAATAATGATAAATTAATTAGATTAATAATAATTAAAAACACTGAAGTATAATAATAATAATAATAATAATAATAATAATAGATAATAATAATAATAATAATAATAATAATAATAGATAATAATAATAATAATAAAATATAATTAATAATACATAATAAAATAATAAATATAATAATAATAAAAAGAATAATGATTAAATTATTAGATAAAAAATATTATTCTCTGAAGGAGAATCTTGAAGAAAATAAAATAAAAATAATAATATAATAATAATAATAATAATAATAATAATAATAATAATAATAATAATAATAATAATAATAATAATAATAATAATAATAATAATAATAATAATAATAATAATAATAAAACTAATAATAATAATCTAATGATCGGGCACTTAAGATTGTTATCTGCATTGACATTCTCATTCGTCCCAAAATATGCAAGTTGTCCTAGGAAATTCGGTTACACAGCAGTGGACAGTCACTATAGAATCATTCGTCTAATGTTATTTAAATTTAATTATATTTCCAAAAAAAACAAATCAACAGATTTATAGATATATAGATCTATTTTTGACAAATTTGGATGAATGATTCTGATCAGCTAAAATTTGTGACTCACTAATTTCCTTGGACGACTGTACATTATGTGTTAACCGTTTTTATTCGCATGAGTATCGACGCGTTTCATCCGCAAAGTTCATAAATCAGGTAGCTTCATTCATATCCT
>JABUQX010042198.1:42500-47500 GCA_015478945.1 Trachelipus rathkii
TGGGACACAGTTGAAAACACAATCTCCTACAATCACATGTCATTTGACACGGAAGCTGACAATAAAAGGAAGATTCTTCATAATATAGCGTCGGCATTCAACCCCCTCGGCATATTATCACCGGTAGTGATACGAGGGAAAATACCCCTCCAGAAATTATGGAAAAGTAAACTAAATTTGGATCATAAAATCTCAGAGGAGTGGAAGAGAGAGTGGCAGGCCATAGTTAATAGCCTGTCTCACTGCTTAAAGTTTAAGTTGCCTCGGCAATTAATATTTTCAAAGGAAGAGGAGCTACATGCTTTCTCAGATGCTTCGAAGGCTGCTAATGTTATTGCAGTGTACGTCGTTTCCGACTTAGCCGCTGACTTAGATTCAAGTCTCACTACGCCTACATCCAATGTTCTTATGGCTAAAATGAAGGTTTCTTCCATAAAGGAACTTACCTTGCCACGTTTGCAACTCATGGAGGGCTTATTTCCCACCCGAATTTTTAAATTCATTCTCAGTGCCTATGAGGACCTATTAAGAGTTTGTAAAATTTATTGCTGGAGTGACAGTCAGGTTGCTTTACAATGGATTCATTCTACGAAACAACTTCCTACTTTCAACCAAAATAGAGTGGATGAGATCAGAAAAAAATTACGCGTCCGCAGAGTGGAGGTACGTTCCTACCGAAGACAACCCAGCTGATGAAGCCTCCCGCGGATCCAGTTATAAATACAACTTTTCAGATTTATGGCAAAGAGGACCCACCTGACTTTCAAAGCCATCTGACTGGCCTACATGGACCGAACATCCATCATTATCGGAAGACATCTTGAAGGAGAACAATATTACTGTAACTACAGCAGTTACAGGAAGTCCGAAAAGATGTTTTGAAATCCCCAGTTGGATCTGTAAGCCTGTCTGGCCTACATAACGGGCTTGGCAGTCCGCACAAGAATAAAAATAAATATCTGGGTCTTTCATTTAGAGCAAATAGACCATTAACGTCAACTGAGAATTCCGCTATCAGGACCCATTCTGCAGTGAGCCGTCATGACATTTCAATAGAAAGCTTCAAGGTGTTTGTCTCCAGCGCCAGGTTTACTTGAGCGAAGGATTCTCGAGAGCTTGTTCATACCTAAAACAAAGACACAACTTAATTCTGTTGGCTTGATATACAACAAAATATCAAGTTATTTTTGTTTTAATTTTGTTTTAATTTTGGTTCTAATTTATTTATTTATTTTATACATTAAAAATATTTGTGGACTTTAATTATTTCCGTTTTAATCGCTGTTAATTTAATTTATTGACTCTATTGTGCCAAATGTTTATTTTTTACCTATTTTTTAAAAATGCCCAAACACACAACCAACCAATCCTCTGATAATTTAATATATAAGCAGTTGTTTTCGCTATTATTATACATTCCTCTCGAGACTTTCATCTAAACAAGTAATACATTGTAGTTTATTATTTTGATGTAATTTTTTATTTTATTTTTTAGTTTGTTTTTATAATTTTTTCCTTTTTATTTTTCGCTTTACTATTTTTGTTCTTTGTTATTGCTATTTTGATTATAGATATTGTTGTTATCGATATTGAAATTGTTGTTATTATTATTATTATTATTATTATTATTATTATTATTATTATTATTATTATTATTATTATTATTATTATTATTATTATTATTATTATTATTTAACTTAAAAAAATATATTATTTTACTGTAATTTTAATTTGTTTTAGCTGATGATGGGTTTTGTTAACCCGAAACGTTGTAATTAAATGATTTCAAAGTTTCTGTTCGTCTTTTTGTTTCTTGCAAAGCTCTTCTAAAGTAAAGTTAATATTTTAATCTATGTTATTAGTATAATTTATTACATATAGATATATATATATATATATTATATATTTATATATTATATATATATTTATTATATATATAGATAATATATATATTTATACTATAGTTATATATAATACCGTTATATATATCAAAGGTTATCTTCTTTTAAGGAAAATTAGTAAATTTTTCCACATGAGCTTAGTCTTTGAAATTATTTTTCTTTTCTAATTGTATTAGCTTTAAATAAGGTAAAGAATATTTATTAATACTGAAATTACCAGGTTTACCATTTCTGTAAAGCTAAATTTTAATTTTTAACGTATACATATGTAATATCCTTTACATGATTTAATTGTACGAAAGCTTGTCTAATAGGTTTATTTTTCCTCATTTTCCTATTTATTCAATATTAGAAGCATAAATTTTTAATTTCTTATAAGTGAGACGTTTAGCCTATAGTTCCAACTGACAGTTTAATATTTTTAATATTTTTATAAAGTTCTCGATGCATATATATATATATTATTACTACTATATATATACGAGCTATTGTAGATTACAACTTTATATAATATAATGTATATCATATATATAAATATTATATTATATCTTCTAGATGCATACTATATATATATATATATATATATATATATATATATACGACGAAAGAATATATATAAAAGGCAAGAGATAGGATTAGGATTATACGAGAACACAATTTTGAGAAAAATCTCTTCATCATTTCAAGATAACAATAAATGCCTCACACAAGCGAAAATGATGTTTATCTTGAACCTCCAGAGTTTGTGCTGAGTTTGCTTTCATTGTCATGTTGGTACCAGCATTGAGAAAAATGCCTTGTTTAAATGTATTTTTTTCTATACAATTTATAATTTCAAATTTCTATAATGTGTTGGGAACGATTCTTTTGATTGCAGTTGTTGGGAATCTTGTTTAGAAGTGAATTATGGTTTAGACTATCCACGAAATCGTTGGCTGATCTATTCTATGTATTTAAATTGCAAGAGTCAAATTCCAACTACTCTATTTGAAACATGTAAATTAAATTACATTTAATTAACTGGGAAAGACTTGGTCCGAAAAAAAGAAATATTTTTCTTGAAGTAGATAATTTACGATTCTAATTGTTAAAATTTTCATTGCGTTTCTCTCTTAATACCTTAAATTTTCTGTTCTGTTGTTTCATTGAGTTTAAATTGTACTTTTGTGCTGCTTATTTTAAATTCAAGAATGCTAAACACAAGAGCATAGAAATGACTCTAAATATAGAAAGGTCACCTGTTGCTCTGTTAAGTCAGCTAAGTAATTGTCTAAATTATGAAAATGCTAAGTCAAAGCAATTCTTGTCTTCATGTACCACCTTCCTAAAAGTAAACATGGCATTTTCAACTTGTAACTCTCTCTCTCTCTCTCTCTCTCTCTCTCTCTCTCTCTCTCTCTCTCTCTCTCTCTCTCATCTCTCTATCTCTCTCATCTCCTCTCTCTCTCTCTCTTCTCTCTCTTCTCTACACAAACACCAACAACCACACACCAACACCACACAACACACACACACACACACACACACACACACACACACAGATACTCTCCTCCAGAAATCGAAATGTTCGTTTTTGTTTTCCTTCCAGAGAAGTCCTACAACGTAGTTATTCTTCGATTGATTTATTAAAATTCCATTTCTTAGATAAAAGACCATCAAACGTCTTTCAGATGTTAATCGTTTCGCACGATTCTATATATTATTGAAATTTCTAATTAAATTGTTGAAGTAATTGTAGTCTTTTAAATTTTCCATAACATTAATTTTTATTTGGTCCTCAAACGGTTTCAATTTTTGCAATTCTCCCAAAAAAGTAACATTAATTAACCAGGGTTGTGGAGTCAGAGTCGGGAGTAGGAGAGTAGGTAATCGGAGTTGGAGTCGGAATTTCTCAAGGAAAGAGTTGCTAGACGGAAAATATCCAACTCTTGACTCTCTATCAAAAATAATTTCTAGTCCCTAGAATCTAAATATTTTCATTAAAGAACTATGTTGAAAAATAAGTTACGTGACATACTGACATAACTACGGGGCGATGTCAGTTGCAGATCCAGATTGTTCAGTTAACTGTGCTCATAGTGTTTGTTCAGTGCAATCTATATTATGATGGAATTTCCCATGAACTATCAACCACAAGTGATCCTATCTTGTGTCAATCGTATTTCTTTTTCATCACTTTAGTGGCCTATACCCAGTGATGGACAGAGATAACCGAAATGTTAGCTTCGCTAGTCGCTAATCCGATAACTCTAAACTTAATTTAACTAACGCTAAATTGTTAAAACCGTTAACTAACTTAATGAAAGCTAACTCTAGCCACTAACTTTTCTTATGTGAATTTTTTTTTTCCTTTTTTTTTCCATTTTATTTTTTTATTTTATTTTTTTTTTTGGCCGGTTGGTAGATTGGGATCTAAAATCATTAATAGGGTTGCTATTTTAATACGTGGTATGTGGCAGCTTAGACATTGAACTTTCCAAAAATTTCACACGTTTCAAATGATAATCATTGTGTACATAAATAATTAAAAGAAAAAGAAAATTAAACATTTGTTTACATTCTTAATAGTTTATTTAGGGAGTGTAAAACGTATTAAACGTATCAAAATTATTAAAAAATAAATATACAGGAGAAATATAAAGCATTTTAATAAATCTTTTGTTAAACCATTGCAATTAAACTATTGCTGAAAAAAATGTCTTCTCACATCTGGGTGGAATGAGAGAAATTAGAAACTAGAAATTAAATTAAAATTGTAAAGAAATTTTAAAATTATTGCCATAAGTCCAATTTTCACTTAATTATTGACTCCTAACGGTAATTTAATTTAAAAATTTAATCTAAAGCGAGCCATTGGAAAAAAAAAGTTAACTTTACATATTTTTGACTAGAGATTCTTAAACTCCTGATTAGCTCATGTGCTTTTAAGTTCTAACAGTCTCTATTTTCTTATGTTTTACTTAGATAATTATGTCTTTTTTTCAAAATTTTAAATGTTGAAACTAAAATTAAACGTTCGTTTTTAAGAATTTGCCTTAACAATATAATAAAGAATAACAATACAGTACCACAAAATAGTTTATAAAATAAAATTATGTA
>JABUQX010042198.1:57500-72500 GCA_015478945.1 Trachelipus rathkii
ACAAATGAGAGCTTATAGGGCGATAGTAAGAAGGATCAGAGCGGCTTCTCTTTTTCGGAATAGGTTGGACATGTGAGAGCTTCCAACACTGGGGAAAGTGCTAGTATTAAGACCATAGAGAATATAGTTGAGCGAGGGGCCGAAGAGATTAGCCTTTTCAGTTGAAGAATTAGCACACAATAATCAGATCGAATAAGAGGAGGGAAACGGCAGATTTACAGAAGTTGCTAGAGATGAAGGATTTTGTCAGTAAGAGAACCAAGGAGGTTAGCCGCAACTTTCCTTTGGAATGAAAGCCCGCTTTTGCTCGTAAAAGAGTAAATCCTCGCAATGATTTTAGCTGAATGAAAATTAGCGGAGAGTGATAGGAGAACGAGAATTTTTTCACCCCCGACGCACTGTCTCTAGCCTGCATGGCCAGAGAAACAAGCACGATCGAATCATGGTTATGAGGAAAGAAAGATTTAGTTTTAGAAGGAATGAATGAGGAAAGAAAGATTTAGCTGAAGAAGGAATGAACATGCTCATCCCATCAACGATTACAGATCCCTCCTTATCTTTTAAATCTTTATGCATCCATCATTATTCCTTACTGAGGTAAGCCAATTTGCTTATCATCTGCAAAACCTTGGAAACCTTACATTTAAGTCCCTGGCCTAAATATTTTATACATATATGAGAAACAGCCACCTTGACCTAAGATATCGTTACGGACCACAAACATGTGTTCCTCATTTTCATTAATAAATACTTTTCATTTTCATTGATTAACTTATTATTTATTATTATTATTATTATTATTATTATTATTTTTATTATTATTATTATTATTATTGATTATTATTATTATTATTATTATTATTATTAAGAGACTTAATGAATCAAAAATTTTGATCGCTAAAATAATTTCGGGAGGTTGAACCCCCTGATACCCTGTCTACAGCCTTATATATTATTATATATATATATTATATATATATATATATATATATATATTATATAATATATAATATTATATATTATATATATTATATATAATTTATATATATAAATATATATATATATTATATAGAGAGAGAGAGAGAGAGGAGAGAGAGAGAGAGGAGAAAGAAATTTTTAAAATAGTTTTTTTAATTATCGTCATCGTCATCGTCATCGGCATCGTTCATCGGCAAAATTTGCTCTAATCGTCATCCGTCATCGTCATCGGCAAAATTTCATAATAATTCGTCCCATCACTAATATATATATATATACTATATATATAATATATATATATATTATATATATATATATATATATATATATATTATATATATATATATTATATTTGTTTTTAACTACTCACATTCAGCTACTAGGTTATATCGGCAATATATATATATAATATATATATATATATTATATATCTAATATATTATAATATATATATATATATATATATAATATCATATATATAATATATATATATATATATCATATAATATATATATATATATATATATATATATATATAATATTTATATATATATATAATATATATTATATAATTATATATAATATATATATATATATATATATATATATATATATATAATATTATATATATATATATTAATATATATAATATATTATATATATATATATATATATATATATATATATATATTATATCTCTATATATATATATATAAATTAATATATATACTATATATATATATATAATTATATATTATATATATATATATATATATATATATATATATATATATATATATATATAATTATATATATATATATATATATATATATATATAATATATATTATTATATTATATAATATATATATATATATATATATATATATATATATATATATATATATATATATATATATATATATATATATATACAGTTATATATAAATTTACATTGAATATTATATTATAAATTTTAAATTTTTTATAAAATCTATTTTGTCCATTTTGCACACCCGTTTTGCCCCAAAAACCCTGGGTTTTTTAATAAAACCCGGGTGGGCCGGGCAATTAAAAAAAAAATGGGTTTTTTGCAACCCAGGGTAAATGTGATACTGATTTTATTGAATGTCAAAACGAAGAAGTAATAGTTGTTTTCAGAATAAACTTGATAAAACTATGAAACAGACTATGTTCCGATATACGTTAACATTGCACACATTGAGAATGTGGAGTTCAACTTTACTTAGCAGTGCGTGATGGTCCGCACAAATACCTCATAAGAATCGTTATAAGCAGGAACGAGACAAATAGCAAAGCAGCACGTACCCCAAAAATAAATGAAAGTTCTAAAGAATCAAGCTGCAAAAGTGGCAATCTTAGGTCAAGAGACAAGATGGGGAAGTACATGTCTTAGCTCTAAAGTCTAAAAGCTTCTGCAACTAAAAGATTTTAGTAGTAGTATGATGGCTGCCGGTACTTCTGAACTTTCTCTCTCCGACAGTCAGTGGGAACAAATCGAAACACTCGAAGAATTATTAAAACACCCATACTTTACAACAAAAAAATATTCAATCAGAAGACTTGACTGCAAGAAAATTTTTATAGAGAACCGGACTTTTAGCAATACATATAAATTCCATGAAAGAAGGGAAGAATGTTAACTGAAAATAAAATAATTTTTGTCGACAATCTTTGTTTAGAATCTTTTCGAACTAAAGATCTGATATTTAAAGCTAGGAGTGTTTTTTTGCGAACTAGGACTTAAAATGAATAACGCTATCGAACAGAAATCTGGGTCGGAGTCAGATAGTTCAGCAGTTTCAGGAATCCTCCCTTGTAGAATTTTGTCAGATGAAGATGAAGAAGTCACATTTGCCAGATAATGGGAAAAATTGGAGCATGCAGAAAAGCGATTGAAAAAACTAAAAAGACAATCTACTAGTAAAAGACATTCAACCTAAATATCTTCTAGAAAAATAAAAGGTAGAATTCCGTAAGTCATTAGATGGAATAATGAAAATCGACCGGAAATCAAAGTTATCAGTTAAAGAGGCAATCAATTGCTATCCTAAAATTTTGCAAGATGCCGCTTGCACAATAACAGCTTTGCCTCCTATTCCAAGTTGAATGTTGAGAGGCTTATTTTTCTGCTTTAAAAAAATAATAAAAACGGATTCTAAGGACCAATCGTTAAAGGAGGATTTTATTGGTTTTATTTTTAATAACAAATGTTTTGAATAAATTTATATTACATATGGTCGGGCTGTTCAAAGAGAAATTAATTATAAAAGTTAGGAAGAAAGTGAATTATATATTATATACAGGGTGTTTACGAAATAGGGGGACAAATTTGGAGGATATTATCTTTGTACCATTACAAGCGTTTTGTCTTAAATAAAGTTACCTGTAAAGTTCTTCATTTAGTAGGTTAAATGAGTTAGAAAGGTGCAAAGGGTATGATGTGAATATTGGTGTTTATGTTCCGTAGATGTGACGAGTTGGCTACGGAAACTCTGCAACGTAAAGTAGTAACCTATAGAACAGGGTATTGCTGTCTCTAATATTGGACACTGCTATAGGTTGCTTGATAGGTACCACCTTATTATAGAGATAGGATGAATAATACTAGGAATATTGTTGATAGTATTCGAGCAATATTTACTCGGAAAACGGATACAAGCAATAACAATAATAATACAAATAATAATGCGAATCATAATAATACTCCTAATATTACTAATAACAATATTAATGCCTTAATAACAATAATTATTTGATAAGTAATATTACTATGATAATAGTAATAATACGAATAGGAACAGGAATAATAATAACAAAGAAGTATAATAATAATAATAATAATAATAATAATAATAATAATAAATAATAATAATAATAAATGCCAATAAATAGTTAAATAATAATTAATTATAATAATAATAAAATAATAATAATATTAATAAATAATAAATAATAATGATAAAATAAATAATAAATAATAATAATAATAATGAATAATGAATAATAATAATAATAATAATAAATAATCAATAATAATAATAATAATAATAATAATAATAATAATAATAATAATCAAATAATAATAATAATAAAGATGATAATAATAATAATATAATAATGATACTACATAATAATAATATAATAATATAATAATAATTAATAATAATAAAATAATAATAATAAATAATAATCAATAATAATAATAATATTAATGATAATAATAATGATAATGATCCTAATATAACTGTAACTAATAATAATAAATCAATAATAATAATAAATAATAATAAAATAATAATAATAATAATAATAATAATAATAATAATAATAATAATAATAATATAATAATATAATAATAATATAATAATATAATGAATAATAAAATAATAATAATAATAATAATAATAACCACATCTACGGAACATAAAACCCAATATTCACATCATAATCTTGCACCTTCCCCTAACTCATTTACCTACTACATGCAGGAATTTAAAGGTAAACTTTATTTACAACACAAACTTGGTAATGGTACAAAGAATAATATCTTCCAATTTGTCCCCTATTTCGTAAACACCTCTGTATATATATATACTATATATATATATACTATATATATATATATATATAATAATATATATATATATATATATATATATCTATATATATATATATATATATAATAATAACTATACATAAATTATATATATATAATATAATAATATATTATTATATAAATATATATATATATATATTATATAATATATATATATATCATAAATATACTAAATAACTATATAATATACCCTCATTATCCTACATAAAATAATAAAATACTAAATACATAACTATATAAATAACTATTATATATCATATATATATATATAATAATTAATTCTATATAAATCTTTTTGAAATTAAAATTACTGTTATAATATGGTTCAGTTCAAGAGCTCATAGTTCTCAACGAGGAATTAAATTTAAACTTTAGGATGAATTCTAAAATAAATTTTATTCCTTTTTAGGAAAAAAAAAAAATTATATTACGTAACTGTACAGGCAGTTCATCGTTCAAAAAGAAATTATTTTAAAAGTTAGGAAGAAAGTGACTGATTCCTTTCTGTAATATCCATATAAAATTCTATTTCTATAAAATATTTCCTTCCTAAGAATTTAAATTCTTAAGTTAATAAAGAATGTTCACTTAACAAACATTTTTCATCATACCTCAAAGATTGTATCAGAATTAATGATTTTCATGACCTGTAACAATGGAGAAGGAATCTAATAACAAGGGGTCCAGGAGCGAGAGCCAGAGCCAAGAGATACGGAGCCAAAATTTTTAAAATGCCCCGAAGTCCGGAGTGCGTAACTATTATAAAAAATGCCCACTAGGAGCCGGAGCCAGGGTATTTATAAAATACTTAGCAGCCGGAGCGAGTCGGAGCCGGGTAATGCCTTTCAAAATGCTAGGAGCGGAGCCAGGAAAGCGAGCAGAGCGGGAGTCGGAGCGGAAAAAAATTCTGCCGGCTCGCACAGCACCTGGCTATCACTTAATATGGTCTAAAATAATAAGATGTTGTGGGTATATATATACATGTATCATTAAATATCAATTTACTTATATTTAATTTAAACACGAAGGAATACCATAGGCATAGACCTGGAAGATATCATGAGTCGGGGTCCCTCGGGCTTTCTGGTGGACGAAGGGGGTGACTTCGTCTCCCCTCCTGTCCGTCCTCTCGAACCCCTAAAAAAAGAAGTTAACGAAAAATATAATCAAAGAAACTATATATTATATATATATTATATATATATATTATATATATATATATAATATATATATATATATATATATATATATATATAGAGAGAGGAGAGAGAGAGAGAGAGTTTTTGATATATTTTCGTTAACTTCAATTTTTAGGGGGCTCGAGCCGCAGGGGACAGAGGGGGAAACGAAGTCCCCCGTCGGCACCGGTAGGCGAGAGACCCGACTCATGGATATCTTCGCGTGTCTACCCTATGGTCATTCCTTTCGTTTTAAATAATAAAGTAAATGATATATTAAATACAATATATATACCGCAAAACATCTTTTATTATTTTTAGGCGGCCACATATAACTATCGAAAAAATCGATATATCTTGTGTCTTCAAAGCGGAAAAGATTATGTATATATTATATATATATATATATATCTAATATATATAATATATTAATATATATACTATATATATAATATATAGTATATCTCATATATAATATATATATATATATATATATATATCATAATATATATATATTATAATAAATTATATATATATATTACCTATATAATATATTAATATATAATATATAATCATGGCGGCCTTTTGGGGGTAGGCAGAGTAGGCAACGCCTACTTGCCTTAGTGAACCCAAAAAATATTAAAAAGTCAGCATATATATATACATATATATATATATATATTATATAAATTAATAATATATATATACTATATAATATATATATATATATAATACTATATATATATATATAATATATTATAATATATAATTATATATCAGTGGCGAAGCGTCCAGTCATCTATTGATGCGCCGATGACTGACCAGATGAGATAAAAATAAATCAATCTCTTTTTTCAAAATTTCATATACTATTTTCATTTTTCATTATTATAATATATATATATATATATCTATATATCATATATATTTATATATAAATATATATATATATATTATATATATATATATATATATATATATATATATATATATATATATGCGCTTGAAAAAGCGGATCAATTACAATGAATTAATATTAATATAACATGCCCAGGTAATCTGTAAATTTGTAGGATCAATTGCGAGCACATTATCAGTATTATTATATAATGTTCACCAATCAAATTGCGCCAAAAATGTATAGTGAAATAACATGGTTAGCTCATCTTTAGATTTGTCGCTGAAGAACTATTTGAGCGAATTTGTTTCTCATATTAAAGCATAAGTACTTTAAAATTTCGTTCAAACTTCGGACTTCTGAAATATTAGTAAATTATTAAAGAAATTATAAATTGAAAAATTATTATTAGAATCAGCAAGAATAATAATAATAAAAATTTCAACTCTTTTTTACAAAGTTTGCTTCCTTTTTCAGTTTCCTCTCTTGTAGCCAACGCAGCTGTATTTTATTAAATACGAAAATTGTAATGAACACAACCTTAAAAACTAATTGGCAAAAATTCGTCTTTCCCTTGAAAAGAAAATGTTTTTAATGGGAAACTTACTTGACAAATCACCCCTAAAATATATCATTATTATTCATTATTTATTATTATTATTATTATTACATTCATTATTATATTATTATTATATTCATTATTATTATATAATTATTATTATATTATTATTATTATCTATTATTATTATTATTATCTAGAAAAGAGAAAGCTGTCGGCATTTTTTTGGCTGTTTTTTTTATATTTTTCTATTTTTTTTTTAAATTCTAATTTAAAAAAAAACTATTTCGGCCGCTCTCTCATCCTCACTCTCCTTTCCTCTCTCTCTATATCTAATATCACATTTATATACTATAATATAACTATAATATAATATACTATATAACCTATACCTAACTAACTCATCCTACTTATTATTACTACCTATATCACCTCACACAACACACTATATACTCAACTTATATATAATATATATATATATATATAATATATCATATAATATAGGAAGCACTAGTCTGGGTCTTAAGCTTTCCAACGAAAAGTATAGATTTTCTTTCCTTTAAACTTTATTTTTATATTATTTTCTTCTTATTTTATGTCACTTGTATTAATTGAAAGATAACTTCGTTTTAGTTTTTATTTAGTTATTAATTTATTTACAAAATTTATAAAGCGTCGTGCGCTAAGATTGTTTGTTTATATCTCTCTCAATTGGCGGGCTAGAAATAATAGCTACAAAAACATTGACATGAGCCACTTTTTGAGGGGCAATTTGCCAACCGTTACAACTTTACAATTATGGCATTTTGCGCCATATTTTCGTAATTATTACGAAGTATTCACATCAAATATACAAAATTATTTTATAAACAAATTATTAATGAATCCAATTTGTTGCATGTGGTGACTTTTGGAGGGTGAATCTCCAAGTTTACTTGGAGATTCACACCTGAACACCCAGCCACTTCTAAAATACTTAATTTTAGAGGAATAGAGAAGATTAAGTGAAAATTCAAGTAGTAGAGGAAACTTAAATCTAACAAAATGACTATACCTAAAAAGTAATCAACATGTTACATGAAAGTTTCACCTTTATATCACTTATCACAAGAGTATACTGGCATTAGAATATATAAACTTTAGCACCAATAGAAATTTTCTTTATAAATCATCTAATTCTTCACATTCATTATTTAACATAAAATATGGCTTTACATTTATTAAATTTTCACATTGTACTTGATTATTCTTATTTATGTACACATTATTTCCAGATAACTTTACTATGGGATAGGGGCCATGATATATGGGTTCTAGTTTGTTTCTGCCATACTGCTGTTTTTTAACTAATACAAATTTTGCATCTTGCAGACTATTTGGCACATATATTTTGGGGTTCTTGGCAGTAAATTCTGGAGACAGAGGGAGTCCTAAGAATAATTTTAGTTTTTCAGCGTAAGTTTTCATGGACAGGGGGAAGGAGGACTCCAGCTGATCTATTAATGCTCCAGGGAGAGTTGGATTTTGACCCATCATTAAGATGGCAGGGGTGATTCCTTCTGAATTCAATGGGGCAGTACGCAGACACAATAGCACAATGGGGAGAAGATCTAGCCAATAATACTTCACATCTTCCAACTCATCCGACAGCATGGCTCGCAAAGATCTCAACAATGTTCTATGGGAGTTTTCGATGAGGCCATTGCTTTGTGGGGTATAGGCGGAGGTAAAGTTATGCCGGGATCCTAACTCCTCACACACACTCTTGAATAAGTCCGACGTAAACTGCGTTCCTCTATCAGAAATGTAAGTTAATACCACGCCAGCTATGGGTAGAAATTCTCTAGTAATTACCTCCACTATGGTTGAGGTTTCTATGTTTTTTAAAGGGAAAGCAAAGAGATAACGGGAGAACCTATCAATCAATGTTAAAAGGTACTTATAGCTTTTGCATTGAGGCATTTTAAGAATGTCAATATGGACTACTTGAAATTTGGCCGATACTGGCCTATAAGATTCATATGGAGGGCTTATTTTGCGAAAAGATTTAGATCTCTGACATGCATCACAACTTTGTACAAATTGCTTTACGTACTTTGGCATATTTTTCCATACAAAGCGCTTTCTAAGGGATGCCAGAGTTTTCTTAACACCAAAATGCCCTAAAGAGTGAGAATAAGAAATAACAGGAAGAATAAAGGATTCTGGAACAAAGACACGTGGTGAAAGTGGAATAGATTCATCAACGACTAGTGAGACCAAGTCATTCCTATAATAATAGAGTCTTTTTGTAAGCTTAAGACCTGTATTTTCTTGGTTATTTAAATATTTCTGAAGTTGTACATCAGCTTCTTGTGCTGCTTGCAGTTCTTTGTAGTCAATCTTACACTGAAAAAGCTTAAATACATCATTGGCGGAAATATTGAAAATTGATGCAAGAGCATAACTGTCATCCTCTGTTGAAGAATTCTGCTGGGGTAGAAAATCTGGTGACACCAAGACTTCATCACAGGATACTTCTGGAATGACTTCTGCTTCAGGTATCTGATCTCCAATTTGAAGAGCAGAGCTTGTTGCTGCACCTATTTCTACTTTTTCCGCAGAAGTGGAAGGAGTGGGCAAATTTGATGGCCATTCAGTGGTTCTTTGAGCTGGATTTCTACTCAGGAAATCTGCAAGAATATTTTCTTCAGATTTAATATGATGTACAGTCAAATCATACTCTGACAAGAAAGTTAGGTAACGCTGCTCCCTTGCTAGCAAGTGATTAGCATCAGTCTCTTTTTTAAGTGACTGTGTGACTGAAAGATTGTCACAAAACACATCTACCTTTCTTGCTTCTACTATATGGGAAAATTTCTTAATTGTTTTAACCAAGGCAAGGAGTTCCTTGCTATATATACTATAACCAATTTCAGTAGGATTCAATCGATAACTGTAAAATCCAAGCGGAACTGTTTTTTCATTTTCTGTAGAAACTACCACACCTGCCAAGGCTGTCTGACTAGCATCAGTGAAAACAGATATTTGAGCATTATTAGAAGGAAAACCCAAAGGTATAGCATTTTTGAGGGCCAATTTGGCCATATTAAAGGCTTCTTCTGCCTCAGGATTCCATTTTACTCTGCGTTGAGAGTATGGTGCACCTTTGAGAAAAGAAAGAAGAGGAGAAATAATTTCAGAAATACCAGGAAGAGAAGAGCGAAAATAGTTTAGACTGCCTATGAAAGAACGTAAATCTTTGATAGTCTTGGGTTTTGGGATATTCATAATAGCAGTGGTTTTATCCTCATTAGGGAGCATGGAGCCTTCGGACACATCAAAACCTAAATATGTAACCCGAGACTGTCCAATTTGGCACTTATCAGCACTAAGTCTCAAATTAAAAGATTTTAACCGGTCTAGTACCATTTCTAAAATCTTCATGTGTTCATCATGAGTAGGAGTGGCGATGAGGATATCATCAATATATATAAAAATGTTAGGGATTTTAGAAAGAATTAAAGATATGTATTTTGTAAAACTAGTGGGACTGGAATGGAAGCCTTCTACAATACTATTATATGAGAAACTGCCAAAAGGAGTATTTATAGTTAAGAACTTTCGACAATCAGGGTGGACTTTAAGGTTATAAAATGCCTTTTTTAAGTCTAAAACAGAAAATACTTTACACCCATGAAGTAAGTTCGTAAAGTCATTTAAGTTAGGGAGACTGAAATTGTCTCGAACAGCTCGTTTGTTCAGTAATCTCAAATCGGCTACTATTCGGACTCCACCACTAGGTTTAGAAAGTACCGAAATCGGAAATCCCCAAGGTGAGTGCGAGGGAGAAAGTACCCCAGCATTTACTAACCTGCCTATCTCTTCTTTGGCCTTATCATATAAACTAGTAGAGATTCTGCGACTTTTAATGTTTATTGGGGAACCCATAACTTTAAATTTATAAGGAATTAATTCATTTAAGGAATTTTGTTCAGCGGGGGTAAGGGGAAATTTTGTAAAGCCTATTTCACTTGTATTATTAAAATCACTTTCTTTATTAATATCACTTTTATTCATACTTATTTCATTTCTATTTTTATTACACTTGTAGGAGGCATTGTCCTGATAGCTACCCCCAGGGATACTATTATTATAATTATTATCTCTCACATTAACATTTTCTAAAATTTTATATAAATCATCAAACAACATTTTATATTCACCTAATAGAGAAGTATAAAGGGAAGGCGCAGAAGGAAGTTTAGGAGAAAGAGTTAAATTTATATAATTAAAATCATTTGTTATGGGTAGTGCTTCAGAATCATTCCCTTGAATGACTTTACATGATAGACCAGTTGTGGCATCAATTATAATATTTGAGCTAAAATCTAGGTTAAATTTATATTTAGTAAAAAAAATCTATCCCTAAAATATTATCAATTACATCAGCGATTAAAAATATATGCTCATAGTCCCTTTTTAGCAGGAAATTTAATTTTTTAGTTATACAATCATAAATGTTAATCTGACTTCCATTAGCAGCTGTAAGAAAGCCAATAGGATCTTTCTTTTGTTCTGCAGAAGCCTTTAAAATAGAAAATGAACTCCCCGTATCTAACAAAAATAATTGCTTAGAATTAGCGTCATATATACGAAGGAGACAATTAATTGCAAAATTTTTACATTCGTTTACATTTAAAACTTTGGGAAGCACTGACCCATTGCAAGAATCTGCATTTTCAACCCGCATCGCAGTATTTTGGCTTGGAATTAAAGATTCCAGCCCTATAACTGACTGTTCGCTACCTTGATAATGCATATCCTTACCCTTAACACTAATATCGGAGGAAATCAAATTTTCCCTATACCAAGATTCATTTTCACTCAACTGAGAAGCTCTCTCGCATAAAACAGATTGTTTTACGCCATTAGTAGCATTTTCACTTGAATGAACATGAACCTGGATATTATTTTTATTAGCATGCAAAATTGTATCAACATTTTTACCTATATTGTAATTATTATTCGAATTTGGTTGGGGGTAGCTGTCCTCCCTAATACGTTCTATATTATTAAAACTACTTTTGTACTTACAAATTTTACGAGTTACCACTGGATTAAAACGCACTTTCTTTGTACAGGGGCGTAACTCCACCCCTATACTTAGTTTCCCTGCGAAGGTAGGGAAGTAGGTCCAGCATTATTATGTGATGGCGCTTGTGCCAACAAATGAGCCATTTTGCAAGTGCCTCCTTGGCACCTGCTAGCCATTTCACGGAAGGTGAAATGGTAGTAGCAAAGGGGTCCATCTTTTCTAAATCCTGAAGATGATCGACGACGGTTAGACCGACCTCTGTCCCAGCCAGGAGAGCGACCTCTGTCCCAACCATTATCATTACGAGACATCTGCAGATCTAATTGATTTACTTGATATGTGAGGGCCTCCAACTTCTGGAACATCTCACTTAGTCGATTGTTTATTTGGGCCAAATCATTGTGTGAAATGTGGTCTTCTTTCCTAGGTTGGGGATCACTTGCCCTGGTAGGGATGAATGGAGTCACAGCATTGACTGAATAATCTGGATAGGATTTTGACTTATGACGTTGGGATTCCATGAACACATCAGCTGCTTCGGCCAATTTATGAATATCCGCATCCCCTTTCAAAACCGTTAATAACGGTACCAGATCCTCAGGTAGAACACGAAGAAACATCTGTTTCATAAGGTTTTCATTTTGATGTAAAAGCCATTGATAACTGCGGATTCCTAATGATGCTTTAATTCTGTTAAGATATGCTGTGGGCTTTTCACCAGGTTTAAGCTCCTGCCGAAATAAATTTTCAGCTTTCTCTTTATCAGATGGAGCATAAGTTTCAGTTACAAGGCGAACCAATTCTTCATATGTTTGGTCGTTGATAGGATAGCTTATTCTTGAAGTTATAGCCGAAGGTAAGAGAGGACCGAGAAGTTGAACCTTTTCGATATTATCAGTAACAAAATATAGGCTAAATAGAAATTCCACTCTATCTAACCACTTTCCCACATCCCTTGTTTCAAACCGAGGAATATCCTGCACAGAGAGTACTTTCCTAGTTCTTCGATGTGGTTCGGGTGATGGGGTGCGAGAACGATCACTCTCAACCGATGAGTTATTTGAGTTGTGACCATCGTTTCTATTTAGATTTTCATTTTGTCCATCATTTTCATTTATTTCAACATCTACATGATGTATAGAAATTCCAGACGGTGGATTATTTAAATTTTGAGCACCAGACCTGCTTCTAGTCGAAGTCATTATTGTAATTCACAAATTTTTTTTTTTTTTTTTTTTTTTTTACCCTGTCTTGAGTGGCATTCATAAAGAATTTTATTTCACTGTTTTATTAGTTATTTTGTAGTAAAAGCACTTGACTCACTTCAACTACACAATTACCCAAGTAGGCTAATTTTGTAAAATTGTTAAAAAAATTATTAAAACCATTTATTTATAAAAATAGGCCTGTTGCCATAATAATAGTTGTAGCTTACTTATATAGGCCCTAAGAGAGGACAGATAGTTCAGTAGGCTAGGCTCTTAAACTAGTACTAGGCCTAGTTTTAACTTAAAACTTTTTCTTTATTTTTATGTTTTTCACTTTTATATCTGTAGATTTTTTTAACATTTTATGCACTAAAACCAATAGTCTTTTTATTGTTATTGTTGAACGCAATTATGTGCGTGCGTGAGTAGCCTAGGCTTATATTGGCCTATTTTTCTAAAGTTATTAATTTCACTGAAATTTTACTTTTTTTATATATAGTAATTTATATTTTATTTCTTTATTGTTAATTCGTAAGTCACTCCTGGGATACACCAACGTGGAAGGACTAGTCTGGGGTCTAAGCCTTCCAACGAAAAGTATAGATTTTCTTTCCTTTAAACTTTATTTTTATATTATTTTCTTCTTATTTTATGTCACTTGTATTAATTGAAAGATAACTTCGTTTTAGTTTTTATTTAGTTATTAATTTATTTACAAAATTTATAAAGCGTCGTGCGCTAAGATTGTTTGTTTATATCTCTCTCAATTGGCGGGCTAGAAATAATAGCTACAAAAACATTGACATGAGCCACTTTTTGAGGGGCAATTTGCCAACCGTTACAACTTTACAATTATGGCATTTTGCGCCATATTTTCGTAATTATTACGAAGTATTCATATCAAATATACAAATTATTTTAAATTATTAATGTCAATTTATTTGCATATATATATATATATATATATATATGTATATATATATATATATATATATATATATATATATATATATATATCTACTTTACTATATATGTCTTATATCTTATATATATATATATATATATATATATATATATATATATAGCTACTATGTCCCCTGCTCCTAAAAAAAAAATAGCCAATATTTATTTCATTTTATATTTTATTTTATTTTTACATTATTCTAACTAAAATTTTACAAGGATTCAAATGTACTCCTTTTCCTTTAGCTATTGTAGTTTTGAGATTTTTTTACAGTTTCATAAAAATTTTACCAGGATTCCAACAATGTATTCCTTTTCCCTGTAGCTTTGTAGTTTTGAGATATGGATTGAGATATTTGTGGTTTTAAACTGGATTTAACCATATATATATATATATATATATATATATATATATATATATATATATATATATATATATATATATATATATATATATATATATATATATATATATATATATATATATATATATATATATA